>JASANX010000924.1:19987-48863 GCA_030849745.1 Trypanosoma scelopori | reverse complement strand
GCGCGCCGCATGGAAGTCTGCCCGCAAAGCGGCCTTGGAGAAGATGCCCAAGAAGAACGTGGAGGTGCTGAAGAAGTTTGGCTACGCATAATCTTTTGGCGCTAAATGAAGAAGGCTGCACGAAGCTCACTTTACTCAATCCCCTTTTTTTTCCCTTTTTTTTTTGTTTCTTTCTTCTGGTTGTTGCTCATTACAGCTGCGCTGCCCCTTCACGTGTCGGCTCTGGAGGGATGCGTGGGATTCCCCAGAGTAAATGGCATGTCAACTCTTGACTCTCTCTCTGTGTGTCTCTGTGTGGATTGCTGTTGCACTCTTCTTCTTGGTTTTTGGTTTACGTACTTACGCACAAACATCGTACATATATTTATATGTCCATCCGTTAAAGCAAAGGGAACAACAACAACAACAACAACAAAAGAAGGAAAACGTTGAAAGAAGAGAGGGCAGAGAGAGAGATATATATAGAGAGAAGCAACAGTAGTTGGCTCCTGCTGCCATGGCAAACGATGAGAGCACAGGTCGCAGGAGTGACTGGGAAGGGGCAATGGAGTCTCGACGTGTCATGTCATTGGAAGAATACCGAAGGCACTATGCCATCGAGCTGAACGTACAGCAGCAGCAGCGTCGTCGTATGGAGCAAGAGGTCGTTGGAAGCAACAATGCTGATGGAGGAGGACATGAAGCGGCCCGCCAGACTGGTGCCTTTTCATCTGAGGAACAGCAGCGAGAGCGCGTGAGAGGCCCCGTGCCTCGGGAAAGACCGCCACAAGAGAATGCGGGAAACCGGTTTCAGATTGACCGCAATTTTCTGGCTCAATGTGCACAGGTGATCGGGAGGGCACTTTTGACAACGTTGCTAGTCTTCAAGTCATTGACGCTCTACTACGTCATGCTGGTGCTTGGATTCTACCTGATGTACCTCCTCCTCCGAACGCTATTGACCTCCATTCGTGTGGAGCGGGAGGAGGCGCGTGAGTCACAAGGCATGAGAAGTGATACCGTGGCGAAGAGTTCCCACCGTGGCCGCCGTGTTTCCCCAGCACAAAAGGCGCTCTACATCGTGACGCGCTGTATTACTTCATTCGTGCTTAGTATTTTTCCAACGTATTCCGTTGAGCAGCTAGAGGCGGAGCTTGCACGTGATGGCATAGTCACGCCTCACCTGCATCAGGACTAGCAGAAACAACAAAAGCAAAAGCAGCGGTGCCATGTGGCAACGCTTGTGCGCATTCTGCAATGCCATTGCTTTCCCCACGGCCCCACACACATTTGAAAAGTGAGGGGAGGGGCTCGTTTTGAAGTATTTTCGCTACCGCACGTGAAGGTCTGCAGTTTTAAAAGTGTAGTGTTTGTTTTTATATTCCCACTGTTTTTCATCCCCGTCTTTTTTTTTTTTCCTCCGTGTGTGTGTGTGTGTGTGTGTGTGTGTCACCACGTGACTCTTTTGCCCGCCTTCTCTTCATGCGCCACATGAACGAATGAAGGGTAGGGATACAGATACATACACATATATATATATATATAAACAAGGCAATAGCTGAAAAGGGGATGAGGTTCAACTTTTACACGGAGTTTACCTTCTATCACTTCCTCCTCTCCTTCATCATTGGATCTGTCATGCTAATGGTTTTTCATTTATTTTTGCGCAGGCGACAACACCTGGTGGAGGTGGCACCCAAGTCTGTTCTCGTTCCACGCGCCTACACGCTGGAGGAGCTGAGTGAATACGATGGTGTCAGGAGGCCAATGGCGTTCGTTGCCGTGCGTGGTGTCGTGTACAACTGTTCCGTGGAATTCTACGGCGCCGACGCACCGTACAACGCCTTTGCAGGGCGTGATAGCTCGCGGCACCTTGGAAAGATGAAGGTTGGTCGAGAGGAGTCCAACGCCGATTGGACAACACTTTCCACACAACACTTGGCCATGCTCAGCGAGTGGGAGGAGCGTCTGCGCAGCAAGTACGAAGTGGTGGGCTGGATCATCCCTTCCGCCGAATTCTCCACACGGGCCGAAGCCTTCGAACCGTGAGTGGAGGTTGCAATTTTACACGATTAGTCAAGTGCACTATTCTCAAAAGGTGCGGATTTTTTTGGTTCGCTTTTTTTTTTTTTTTTTTTGTGGTTCATTCGGCCCTTTTCAGGAGTTTACTCGGTACGACAAGCTTTGCCGAGGTGCAGCAGCAGCAGCAGCGGGGTTGGAGTTTGGTGGCAGCGGTATGGCGAGGGAACGGAGGGCCTTCGTGAGAGCTCTTCGTTCTCCTCCTCCTCCTCACTCGTGTGTGTGTGTGTGTGCCTTGGAGAAGATGTGCGCCTTTAGATGAAGTGCCGTGTTTGTTATTATTATTGGTAGTAGTAGTAGCTCTATTTTTTTAAAATTTCTATCCCGTAAGGATAACTTCTGTTGCTCTTGCCTCTACAGACGACGACGACGACGACGACGACAGGCATAAAAAGGGAGGAATGGAAGGGCTGAGTAGATATGAGTGAGTGAGTGAGTGCCACGTGTCCGGTGTAGCTCTATTGTTCTCTCTCTCTTCTTTTTTTCCTTTTTTTTTTTTCTCTCGTGTGTATGTGTGCGTGTGTGTGTTGGTTTTTCTTCGTCTTACCTCGTGCACATGAATGTGTTTACAGCACTGAAAGACAAGGAGAGAGAGAGAGAGAGAGCGAGCGAGCGTGTGAGGGAGGGGATCCGTTTCCTAACGAAATGCTTCCCGATGTGCCATTGCAGGCGCCAGCTGTGCTTTCCACGACTCCACACTGCAACGGGGGTGATGATGGTGATATTGCTGTCGTCGATGTTGTCACTGCCGCAGCGCGTGCCGTCAGCGCAAAAGGTGATTCTGGCGATGACTCCCTGACGAATGGTGTTTTTTGTGGGTCAGACGTTTCCTCATATATTTTGATCATTAATCGTCTACAGGAGAAAGTGCATGCGTTGCAGGCCGCGCTCCTCGCCAATGAACGCTGCTCAGCGTTGGCTGGCATTTTACAGCCAAATGGAAGCCAACCGGTGTCTGACGTGTCATTGCACCATGGGAAGCGGTGTTTTCCCGGGGTGAACAGCACGCAGAGAAGGCGCACCGAGTGGATTCGCGCGCTGGATGCGAACAGTGCACTGCAGTCGCTGCAGCACGTATCATCCAAGTTTCAGATGGGAGGTTTCGATGCCTGGTGTGAAGGAGCACTGCATGGCTTACCGTGCAAGGATGGCATGAAACCTGGCAATATTGCTAATGGAAGTAAAGAGGAAGAAGAGGTGTCGTCGGTGGTACCGCGGCTCTGTGTGAAGGGCGATGACTTTAATAGGCCCACCAGGGATGCCATTTTGACTCTGGATCCTGTCATTGTCATGGATGTCAGTGCAATGCTAGGGAAGGAGAGGCAGGGGGCTGGTGTCGGTGGGGGGAAATGCGACACTCTAAATGAGATGAATGAGTCGATTCGCCAGTTGACCTCCGAAAACAATAGGTTGCAAGCGGAAGTTGCTGAGGCGCAGTCTCAAATAGATCTTAGAGCAAAGGACATGGCACTTGAGAAGAAGAGAGTGGAGGAACTTGGAAATGACATGGAGGAACTTCGGCGCTGCAATGCGAAGCTTTTGGAGGACCGCGCTGCGGCACGTCGCCAATGCGACGAGGCAGTTGCGATGGCAGGCGTGTATGAGTCGAAGCTGAAGGAGATGACTGCGAATATGGAATCGCTGAGAGAAAAAAACGAACAATTGCGAGCCGAGTGCGTGGGTGCAAAGCATGATGCTGCCGCTTCGTGGAGGGATGTGCAAAGCCTGGAGGGGGAACTGCGTCAGTGGGAACATAAGGAGCGTGAATTGAAGAGACTCCGCATCCTGATGCGTTTCTCCGAACTAAAGAAGGACAGCGACAGGCTGAGTGGTCTCTCGCTGGAAAAGGAGATGGTCGACAAGGAGCAGGAGCGCCTGCGGGGGGAAAACATACGTCTCCGTACCCTAATAGCGGAGTATCGTCGCCGCCTAGAAGAAGCAAGCAAACCTGCTGTTGTATCGGAACCTGACAGGAGCGCACCGGAGGTAAAACTGGAGAGTGGGGTTGACGGCACTTGGCAAACGTGCGCCGCAGCATCTCGAATCCGCAGGCCGGAGGTGCGAAACGGGATACAAGACCCAACGCTTCCACCGGCTCCGGTGGAGAGTTCCCGCCGGAAGTCCACGACCGAGGGGCGCCATCGCCGTAAACTGAAGGGGGCGGCATCCTCTAGCTTCTCCGCGTTTCCGTCTCACAGCCGGAAGGCCCCCTCGCTGTTTGACGAGGACGACGACGACGGTGGTAAACACAGGCAGAGACACTTCATTGGAGGCTCCCTGTAATCTTTGAAGAAGTGTATGGCGGTACACTCCGGTATAGCCAGATGTGTCCTCCTCGTTATATGCAGTGAATGATGCTATGTAAATAACCACCTGATCTGTTGGCAGCATCGGATACGGAGGGTGTGTGTGTGTGTCTGTTGCTTCTTTTTTTTTTTCCTTCTCCTTTGGGGGAGGGAGAGGGGTTGCGGGGTTTTGTAAATGAAGAGGGATGCTGATGGTGATGCTGGAGGGGAATCCATTGCCATTCCTCTGCATTGCCACGTGTCTGGCAGCTGTATATATATATATATATATATTCTTTTGTTTATGCATGTGCGATCTTACTTCCCCCATTTTTTTCCCTCGTTCTGTTTGCGACTGCCTCTGCCTCCACCGCCACCTCGTCTACCTTCTTTCTTTTCTTCCCGCACCCTTAATCCCAAAACCCTTGGTAGTTTCTTGTGGACAAATAGGGGAAGCCATCGACATCGTCCAAGGGTACACTGTAGAGGCAGAAGGTAGGCGTGGACTGGAGAGGACTTGCTGCCACACATTTCTCTGTCGCGTAGTAGCGTCGCAATTTTATTCCCTTCCCCGCCCCATAAAGCTGCTCTCTCTTCCACCATTCCCGTTACGCATCTCTTGGGAGGAGCACCGATATTGTTGTGGTTATCCTCTTTTTTTCCGTGGAATTTGCCTCCTCTGAATAGGCGGAGGGGGGTGGGGCGGGGGGGAGGGGGTGGGTGGGGGATTTTCACTTTGAGTGCGTAATCAAACATATCGTCTGTTCTCGCGTCCACTTTTGCTGTGTGGCGCGTCAGCGCCTCAACGGCTCTATTGAAGGATCTGCGGTGTCTTCTTCGTGTGATCTAAGAGGGAATCCTCTACGCATTGCTCTAACATCATCCATCACCACCACCGCCACCACTACCGCCGGGGCTTCTCATTTCTCTGCTTGTTTTGCGTGTGCGTGTGCGTGGTGGGGCTGACTTCAACTTGTGAAGGTCTGAGGAGTGATGAATACTAGGGCAACTGCCGATTCCTCCTTCGACTGCTACGCGAATAGCAACATGAAAGGGATCGACTCGGCCCCCAGGCATCTGTTGGACGGGACGACTCCCCCGGCTGTGAGAAGGTCCCAGCATCCGCATTATGAGCATCATCATCATCCTCCTCCTCCTCCTCATCATCATCATCATCATCATCTGGGTGGTCATTGCTTGGCAGGGCCTGCTGTCCCCGAGGTTTGTGGCGCAGGGGGTGCGCATCGGGTAGGTGCCCAGTTTTCATCCTCGTCGCGGCATTTTGTGAAGCCCAACCGGGACAGCAACTGGGGTCAGAGAGGCATCGTAGGGACTCATGTACACAGGGATCCATGCGCAATTGACTCGGTCAACTCTGGCAGAGTCACCCCTCCCCCTCCCGTCCAGGTCGATGGGACACATGAGTTGGGTTCAGATCTTGTAGTTAGCAGAGCGGGTGCGACGGCAACGGTGACAGGAATCGGAACCGGAACCGGGACGGGGATGGGGATGGGGATGGGGATGACCACCGGCGTGGATTCTGCTACTGCTGTCGGGACTGCGTCTGGGGAGGGGAAGACATTAGAGGCAAAGACTGGCAACGCCGTACCACCGCCTCCTTGCCGCCCCCCTGCTGTGTTTTCGGCACCTTGCGAAGCGAGCACGGCTCTCAGCCGAGGGAAGCATGTCGCTGATGATGCCTTCAAGACATCGGGAAATGACAAGGCAGTGTCAGACGCACCGCGCAAGGAAGAGGGGGAGAGGGAGCAGTGTAATCAACAACGACAAGAGCAACACGGGGATACAGGTGTGGTGGACTCGGGCAAAGCAGAGAACTCTGGTGCAGGTTCCCAGGGATGTGCTGCAGTGTCCTCCACTGCCACTAGCACTGCTGGCTTGGCGAATTGCACCCGTCCAGTCGTGGTCCTCAGTGTTCACTTAGTTGCATTTTATAAGAGGGTGAATGAACTTCATTCTCGGCAGCGGCGATTAGAAGCCCCAGGTCCAAAGTACAACAACGGTTTCGATGACAAGGATGGCCATTATCTCGTGCTTTCCGGCGAGGAGATCCTCAACCGATACACCGTTCAGGAGGTGCTTGGCAAGGGTAGTTTTGGAACCGTCCTGCGTTGCTTTGACGAGAAGCGCCGTGAGAATGTGGCACTGAAAATAACCCGTCACGGCATCAGCTTTCGCACGCAGGCCAAGTTGGAGCTGGACATCTTAATGAAATTGAACATGAACCAACATCTTAATCACCTTGTTGTTAAGCTGTTGAAGGTTTTTGACTGGCAGGGGCACCTTGTTCTGGTGTTCGAGCTGCTAAGCTACAACCTGTACCAGCTCATCAAGTGCACTCGCTACAACGGCATCACACTTGATTTGGTTCGCAAATTCGCGTACCAACTGGTGCAGGTTCTCTACCAGCTGGACCAGGCGAAGCCGAGTCCCGTCATTCATTGCGATATAAAACCTGAGAATATACTTTTAAAGAACCAGAACCGCAGTGGCATTCGCCTCATCGACTTTGGCTCAGCCTGCTACATGAACAAGGTTGTTCACAAGTACATTCAGAGCCGCTATTATCGTAGCCCAGAGGTAATTTTATATTTGGAGTATGGGACTGCCATTGATCGATGGTCCCTGGGGTGTGTACTTGTTGAGCTTCACACCGGCACGCCACTCTTTGATGGGAGGACGGAGGCGGCGCAACTGGCCCGCTTTGAAGCAATGTTGGGGCCGTTGCCGTTGGACATGCTGGAGGCCTCGCCAAAAACTCCGAAATTCTACGAAAAGACGGCGACAGGTTACAAGCTCAAGGAGTCACCATCACCGACGCGTTCCCTGGAGATCGTTCTCGGTGTGACCACTGGTGGTCCTCGAGGCCTGCGGAAGGGGCAGGCGGGTCACAGTGAAGAGGCATACCGCCAGTTTCACGATTTTCTGAGTCGCCTGTTGTGCTATAGGCCTTCAGAACGAATGAGTTGCCATGATGCTATGCGGCATCCCTTTTTGGAGCCACTGTGGGGTTCAGATCCACAGCAGCAACCACAGCAGCCGCCGCCGCCGCCTCCTTCGCCGCCTCCTCGGAAGGAAGAAGCGGTGACGAAGGAGGCGAAGCGTAAGTAGTGCAACGAAAACAAAAAAAAAATTTTTTTTTCTGTTTTTTTTTTTTTTTTTGTAAATCTGTGCGTTGTTTCTTTTTTTTTCTCTTTTTTTTTTTATCTTCCCGCCGCCGCCGCCGCCGCCGCCGCCGCAACACCACACAAAAAACAACAACAACAAATCTTTTTTTTTTCCTTTCAAGTTTTTCTTCATCGTTTCACACAAATTGAATCTTGAGTGATTGATCTATCTTCGTTACTTGTGCTCCCCCACCCCCCCCCCCCCCCCCTCCCTTTTTTTTTCTCTCCCTCCCCTCGGTGCTCCATCTTCCTTTTTTAATCGCACCAAGACGCAGAGGTGTGACGTGTGGGGACCGGGAAATGCAGGGCCATTCTCCGCGAGAGCACACATTCAACATATTTGGCTCCGCGCAGTGAGAAAGAGACGTGTGAAGACGTGCATGTGTGGTGTTTATGTGTAATGCATTGAACATTGCACGTGATGCGTCGATGAACCGTTCTTCATCCTTTTTTTTTGTCTTAAGACAAAAAAAAAGCATCATTTTCCCAGGCGATGGATGGATAATAATAATAATAATAATAATAATAAAAACGAAAATAATCTGTGAATTCTCATTATTTCACTGATGAAGGAAGAAATTCTTTCCTTGAGGTCAATGGATGGGGGAGCAGCGGCGGTCAACTATTGACCAAGCGGTGGGGTGGTGGGTGTGGGGGGAGGGGCCCTCTCCAATGGTAGAGTACTGCTCACGCACCTCATTTCATATTGACGCGGCAGCTGCAGCAGAAGAAGCGGCGGCAGTGGAAGCGATAAGGGGGGAGGGACAGAGAGAGAGAGAGAGAGAAAAAAAAAAGAGTGGGGGGCGGGGGGCACGAATTTATCAAGACAAATAACTAAATGGGGGATAAGGTGCGGGGTGTAGAGAGACGAGGGGGAGAGAGAGAGAGCCCAAAACCAAAACAAAGAGAGAAGAGCAGACGGGAGATTAAAAAAAAAAAAAAGAGGAATGGCGGAAATGAGGGAGTGGGCGGCTCAAAGTAGATCCGCAAGAACGAGCGAGAAATGTAACGGAAACGGAGAACACCCGCCCCGCCCAAACAAAAAAAAAAGATTTGAGAAAAACTTGTCAAATAAAAGGGAACCGATCGTTTTTTTTTTTTTTTTTTTTGGGAGGTGGGGGCCTTTGACGCATTTTTGAAGGCATCCTTCTTTCATTCACAGTGCGTGTGTTTGTGTGAGGGGGAGATGGAGGGAAGAGGTGCGGGATGAGCAATTGGAAGCACAAGGCAGCTCTCTCTCTCTCCTTCTTTTTCTTTTTTTTTTCTTCTCTCTTATGCAGCAATAATACTAACAACAAAAACTTATATTTCTCCATTATTTTTAACGTGTTTGCAGCAGAGCGTTTGCGAAATGTTGAGGGGAGTGATGACGCCTTCATTCTTGACTTGTGTGTAAACAATACATCTGCCGTATCCGGTGGCTGCAATGGGCGAGTGGGTGGGGCCATCTTTTTTTTTTTTGTGTGTGTGTGTGTGTGTTTTCTGTAGATATGCACGAGAAACAAACGAACAAAACACATCTATGTATGTATGTATGCACTTGCTGCTGGATAAACGGTTGGTGTTCGATGAGGAGAGGAGCGACGATGCGACACGGCCGTAGAAGTGAAGGCGGGCGGGGCGGGGCGGGGCGGGGCGGAGGGGCCTCCTCCCATCATTTCATTTGATGTCTCATGTGTGTCATTTCGCACCCCCCCCCCTCACTTTTTCTTTTGTTGTTGTGTTTCTTCTGCCAGCACGCACTATTTTTTATTTTTGTCTCTATTTTTTTTTTTTTCTCGTTGCTTCAGTGTGCTCCATCCATCCGTCCGTCCGTCCGTCCGTCCCGCACAAACAAACACACACGCAGACGGACGCGTTTCTCTCGCTCTCGCTTTATCTCTCTCTCTCTTTTTGTGTGTGTGTGTCGCCTCGTCGTTGCAGTTGCTGCAGCTGGAGAAGTTTTTATTCGGCATTCTTTTCTCTGCTGTTGTTGTCGTTGTTGTGTTACTTTTACTATACTACACTGCAGCCCCTCGGTGTGTTTGCGCTTGCGTTTCACGCTTCTTTGCGGCGTCTCTTTCCACTCGTCCTGCGTTACGAGTCCCATTTTTTTTTTTTTTTTTTGTATTGAAAAAAAAAAAACGAAATGAAATGAAATTAAATTATAAAAACAAACAAACATAAAAAAAAAGCTTTGTGTGTGTGTGTTGGCGTTCTTCTTTTTTTCTTTCGTTGTTTGTTTGGTTGGTTGTTTGCTCGCAGCACAAGAGTGGCGTGGTGGCGGGGAATATGATGTGGTGATGGAGGAGTGTTGTGCTGCAGACGCAACGGTGTAGTCCCTCAACCCGCCCGCCCCCCGGCTGCCTTTTTTTTTTGTCGTGTCTGCCACCACCACCACCACCACGTTGGCTGGTGGCGCCTCTTCGTCCTTCACTGCGTGTTTGTGTGTTTGTGTGAAGCAGGCGTCCACGTGGGAAGACAAGAGAAACAAGAGCAACAAAAGTAAACCAAAGAAAGCTGGGAGAGGCACATTTGGAGAGAAGAAAACATTCTCCTATACGTGCATTTACACACACACACACACATATATATATATATATATATATATATATATATATATATATATATATACATATATATACATATATACATCATGCCGTCCAAGCACAGGAACAAGAGCAAGGGCAGCAATAAAGGCAACCACAAGATCGCTGCTGGAAAAGGCAGAAGAGAGGCTGATAACGATGAGTTTGAAAAGGTCTTAATGGACCTCAACCGGGCAACGGAAGCTGCTGGGATGGAGAGGGCTAAGCAGCATGAACGTGATGAAAAGCTGCGCAAGGATCGAGATGAGAGGCAGAAGGATCTCTGCGACAAGGCGAAGGAGGCGGAGAAGGAGTTCGACATGATGCTGCGTCGAAAACAGCAGAAGCAGCAATTTCAGCAGCTTTTGCAACAGCTGCTGACTGCGCAGCGCCCCTTTCTTGGTGCGCCCAACACGGAGTTTCACGGTGATACGGTGAAGCAGAATCCATGTTTCGACGTAGCGGTTGGTGCGATGCAGGGTTGGCGTGTCAACATGGAGGATGAACACGTCATTGATGTAGTGTTTCCTGATGACTCAACAAACAGCAGGGAGGGACTGTTCTGCGTCTTTGACGGTCACTCGGGGAAGGGATGCGCGACGATGTGCCGCGAGCTGATACCTCAGCTGGCGCGTGAGCACCTGATACGGGCGGCCGATGGAACCTCCACAATTGACTTTGAGGGGGTATATTTGAGGGCGGACAGTATCTTAGAGAAGCAGCTCTCTGATGACTCTGGGTGCACGGCGGTTACGGTGCATATCACGCCAGGACTCATCACGTGCGCCTCTGTTGGGGATTCTCGTGCTGTGCTATGCCGTAATGAAGCCGCCTTTCCTCTTGCGTATGATCACAAGCCGGAGGACGAGGAGGAAAGGGCGCGCATTGAGGCTGCAGGGGGTTATGTCTCGGAGAATCGCGTGAATGGACAGCTCGCAATGAGTCGGGCAATGGGCGACTTCTCCTACAAGGCACAGAAAGACTGCGATCCTAGGAAGTGGCAGGTGATCGCAGTGCCAAATGTCATCTGCACACCACGCGAGAGTGATGATACTTTTGTGGTGCTGGCTTGTGATGGCATTTTCGACGTACTCAGCAATGATGAGCTCATAGACCTTGTGCTTGTTAAGAAGGCAGAGGGAAAGAGCAATTTGCGAATTTGTGAGGAGATCTGCCGCGAGTGTTTGGCGCCTGCCGCGGAGGGCGGCGGGCATGCCGCGCGCGCGGAGGGCACGGACAACATGACCATCATGGTTGTGGATCTAAAGTAGGGTTAGAAAGGTGCGTGCGTGCGTGGTTTGGCGTAGGTGAGACTTGGCCTTGGGCGGGAGGGCAGGGAAGAATGCAAAGCAAAGCAAAAAAAAAAAAAAGCCAACAACAGGAAGAAGAAGAAAGAAGAATAATCTGGGTAGGGGGTGCACGGGTGCGTCTACACATCTGGAAGACTGTGTGTATATATTTGTTTATATACACTGGGATGGGCAAGATGCAAGCTCCATCTGTGTTGATGCGCCCCTATGCATGCAAGGTGCGAACAAACAACAACAAAAAAGAATAAATAGTGGATGGCGTGGTGGTGTACCACATGTACACGTCTCGGCAGAAACCGCAGCGGCGTGCAGGGGAAGCGCGGAGCGTTGAAACCAACTCGAGAGGGACGAAGAGGGTGGGGGTGTGGAAGTCAAGGAAGCCGCATGTGCCTCTGCATACATACGCATGCATGTGTGTATGCGGAGGCACGTGGATGCAGTGCAGCACGGGGGTGATTAGGTGGAAAGGCGCGGGTCATTATTTCCCGCTGTTGCTTAGACGACGAACAAACAAAAGGCGGTGCGTCTGTGTGGCTGGGGGAAGAAGAGGCGACGCCTTGCGTGCGGCCCCGTTTGGTTTTCCCCCCTCCGCCGCTGCCGCTGCCGCTGCGTGGCTGCGGCTGTTCTCATTTCTGCACCTCTGATGCCCCAACGCCGTTCGTGGGCGTCACAAATGTGGTACACACATGTACACATGTCTGTTTTTTGTTTGTTTGTTTGTTTCCCACCGCCCCCTTTGCATCCCGAATTTAAGTGATGCACGACAAAAGTGGGAGGAGGCGGCGGATGTGCGGCGTGTCATTTCGTGCCGCTGTTTCCCGCCTCCCCTCTTTTCTCTTTTTTTTTTTTTTGTTTTGCTACCGAAACCACACATCGCCACCGGTATCACACAACTCCCCCTCCTCCTCAAAAAAAAAAAAAATTAAAATAAAATGTTCAAATGATAATAATGATAAAAATAAGCGAGGTTGAATCCCGATGCTGCTCCACTTGCATGCGCGCGTGTGTGCGTACGTGCACAGAGGCACATGTGTGTGTGTGTGTGTGTGAGTGTGTGTGATCATCTCTCAGCCCGTGCCTGACACCTGCGCCGCTTGTCCGGCGTGCGTGTCTCACCTTTTCTTTTCATCATGCCCCCCCCACCCCCCCTTTTTTTTTATATTGTTTCTTCGATTCTACCATTTGCCTGCCTTATTAATATAATGATTCAAATGCGCCCTTATGCGTATATTTCTTTGTATTGTTGCAGCCCGCTGTGGCGAAGCAGAGAGCAGATGATAACCTCCACTGCATATGGTCTGGAGTTTCAGGCGCGGGCGATAGCGCCATTTTATCACCCGTCGAATGGCGCCATTGAGTCTCATCGATTTCTGGTGGGGACCTCGTGTTTTGCAGGCGGCAACAAGATCCATTTGCTGGAGTACCACGATGAGACAAGGCTGCTCGAGTGCTCGACGGTCTGGTTTCACGAGGAGGAGGTTTTTGGTCTCTGGAGCTCGCCGTCTCACACTGAACCCAGCTTGCTTGCTGTGAGCTCGCCGTCTCGGAGCCGTGTGTTTCGTCTGCCGCACACCGTCTCTGGCGAGCTGTGCGAGGTGACGTGCTTCGGGGTCGTCGCGTCCCAAGTTCTCTGGGATCTTGATGGGCTTCAGAATGAAGTGAGGGTCATTACAGGCAATTCTGTGCAGGTATACGCGCTTCACGATGGCAGAGCTGGGGAGATGATGTCTAACTTTCAGATTGAAGACTGTACTAGGATCAACTATGCTGTCTTGGATCCGCATCACTCCTCCATCTGCGTTTTAGCGTGTGAGCGACTTGGGTTGTGCTTGCTTGACACAAGGAAAAAGAAGCCCGCTTTATTCTCCAATACGGCAAGCCTTCATGGTTTAGGTTCCACACGGTGTGTAGACTTCAGCTCCTGTCAGACAAATCTCTTGCTGACTTGCGGCGATGATGGTCTCCTCCTTTGGCACGACATTCGCATGAATGCATCTGAATACGTGGCAGTAAAGAAATGTCACATACGGGCGCACGAACATGCCGTGCAGAAAGCCCTGTTCAACCCATTCCACGATGAATTGCTGGTCTCATCTAGCTCAGATCATACACTGAAGCTGTGGGACACTTCGAAAAGAGGTGCAAATGACGAGCCGGTCGTCTGTTCAAAGAGGCTTGTGGACTTTGGGGATTCTGTCGTGGACGCTTGCTGGAGCAGTAGCAGCCCCTGGGTGTTTGCTGGCGTATCGTACAATGGAAAGGTGCTCGTGGATGACGTGCCGAAGGAAAAGAAGATGGGGATTCTATTGAAGGATGGGTGAGCTGCTGCACAGTTTCATGCCTCCTTCCCACCCCCCTTTCTCTCTCTCTCTCGATCCCCGCCCGCCACTTGTTTCTGTCTTTGTGTATATATATATATACATATATATATATATACGTGCTGCTCATGGGGGACGTACTCGTCAGCAAAGCAAGAGCCATGTTTATTTCTCGTCCACTTTATACCCCCCCCCCCCTCTCCTTTTTTTTTTCCATTTGATCTAGAGTGGGAGGAAGCGTCAACGTGAGTGAGCCTCAGCGCCACACACACACACATATATATATATATATACAAAGACAGAGACATTGAAAGAAAGGCGGGGAAGACAAAAAGTACCCTCCAAAAAAAAAGAGGGTGGGTTAGACTTACCGATGGTCAAGAAGCAGCGTCAGCAGTCGCCACAAGCGTTGCGGGAGATTGCCAAGGAGACGATTGCCGCGTTAGATGGAGTGGAGGAAAGCCTTTGGCGTTTCGGCCTGCGCAACAATGCGGGTGTTGTTGCCGGTGATCCGGCGCAGGTGGGGAGCTCGCAAGAGTATCTTGCATCCATCAAGAGGGCGAAGGAGGAGGCGGTGGAGTTGCGACATGAAAAGGAGTACCGGCAGTTTATGTCGGAGGAGCAGAAGCGCATGAATATGATGATGCTCACCGGCGTGAACAAGGAAAAGGTTCTTCGTGATGTCATCCAAAAAGCGTTGTGTTTGCTGGATAGTGAAACGCGGGCGGCAAGAGAGGCGGAATCCAAACGCGTGCGAAAGTCTACGGAGCAGTCGCTTAGAGCGACGGAGCTTCAGCGGAAGAAAATCTTGCACGACCGGGTGTGTCAGTCGATGAACGATACGTCGGGGGGCACGCCTGCTGGACGTTCGAGTGTGCCAGTGGGGAACGAGGATTCCAGGGCAGCCAAACGGTTGTTGAAGGCCAACAGTGCCCGAGAGTATTGCCACACCATCGCCACTGGTGTGGTGGAGGTGGCGATGCGGGTGGCGGACGGTATGTACATTTTCAATAAGGAGACTGGGACCGCGGTGCGCCGGGTCCCGCAGGATCTTAGTGTGACGCAGTGGCGTGCGTGGGTCGAGGAGTTTGTGTTTCCAAAGACAAGGTCCAGATGGATGAGTGATACTCTCGCCGTGACTCCGCTGCGGGAACTGCGCGATCCTAACTACAAGTCCCTCAAATTCTATAGAGACGAGGATTTTTCATCCTCTGGCGGTGGTGACAACGTCACTATGGTGGAGGCAGTGAAGGTGGCGTGCGATGCGGATGGTGCTGCTGCTGCTGCTGCTGCTACAATTACCGGTGGTGGAACTTCTACTAGTGCTGGACATGGTATGGGAGGCAGTGGTAGTGGTGGTGGTGCAGCAGCAGCAGCAGCAGGAGCAGGAGCAGAGGCCGAGAGGATCATCAAACGTGTTACTGCATTGCAGTGCAAATATGAGGATAATCTCATTTCCCGCGCTCTAGCGGATGCAAAGCAACTTATTAAGATCCAGGAGGAGAGCAGGCTTCGTGTCCTTCTGGACGATGTGCGGCGCCAGAATGAGACCCAATGCACTGAAGAGGCAGTGCCTGGGTGGACCCATCGATTGCCACCTCCTGGGTGCTTCGTGTTTGGTGACGACCTAAGCGGTTTGAAAATTCTTGCAGACGCAGCCCTTGGCGATGCCATGCATGAGGCGCCGTTGACGCAGCTCAAGCAACGTTCCAGCGCTGCTATGATGGCCGAGACGGTAAAGTGTTCGGCAGAGTTTGAGGCGATCAAATCTGACAATGGGTCCTATCGAATTTTACTCCCCTCCATGCTGACCCGAATCCCTCAGACAGCCGCAGGTCAGGGATCTGGCGGGGGATATTCGGCGGCAAGCGCGAAAGTTCACAAGGGTGGAGGCGGTGCGTCTGCGTTTGGCTCTTCTCGCGTGAAGGAGGGTAAACAAGTGGATGATGTGACAGAGTCCAAACAGTACATTGACACCTTGTGCGATCTTCTGGTGAAGGAGCTTCTCGCAGTGCACCAAAGCAACTTGCAACTTGTGATGCGAAGTGGTGCGGACTCCTCTGATGCGAACAACGCAGCGGCGCGGACTCTGCGCACGCTGTTTCTAGTAGGCTTTCCAGAAACGGAACTTTTTTGGCGTACGCTGCATCAAAAGCTACACATTGCTGTAGACGCCATGGAGCAGGAGATGGACAGGGCGCTCAAGAGTGAGGAGGTGGGCGAGGATGTGCAACCGCCGCCAACGTCAAGGGGCAGAAGTACATCGCAGCGAGCGGCGGGGCAACCCTCTGGCGGCACCGCATTGCGCAGGAGCGGCTCTAGACCCACGACATCTTCGGGAAAGCGGGCACTCATTCGTTCTCCCGTGACGGGGAATGAGGACGACTGTGTTTCCACAAAGAACCGTGTGTACCCACCGCTCTGTTTGCTTGGCATCTTTCTTCAGTACGACATCCCCTCTCGCTACCGACGGCTGCGAGCGGCAACATCACGCTCCTCAGCCCTCTCACAGGAGCAAAAGCACCACAAGACAGCAAGCGCAACATCTGATGAGGATGCGGGCGACTCGTGCAATGAGTGGTCAATGCAGAAACTGCGAAAGGAGCTCATTAAACAGGAGTTCAAGATGCGAGTTACGTGGAAACGGTGGCGCGCCAACGTGTCCAAGAGTTCCGTGCCCCCCGAACCCGAGGCTGAAAAGTGTGTGCCGGTTGAAAAGCAAAGGAGACGGGCGCGAAATTCGGTATCGAGAAAGACAAGCGATCCTGCACCGATCGCTGTCGTCGCCTCTCAGGCTCCGCCGTTGTTGCACTTCCCGAAGGTCCTCTTCTTCTTCCACAAGGAGGACATCACATCTCACTCGGAGGTGGACAACCACGTAGAGTTTCTCATCAATACCATGAAATTTGTGCTGAATCCAGGTATCCGCAGTGCCACGAGGAATGATTCACTTGTCCCAGGGCAGTTGGCTGCCCCGTTGCGGCTTGGGGACTACCGCCTACCTCCCAATGTGCTTTTTCAGTTGATGGAACTTCATCAACGCTTCTACGCCAACTGGAATGAGTCAGGCAACCCCTCAGCGGCGGCAACCCTGGTGCCGTCGAAAGGGGAGGACAATGAAACTCTGGGGCAGGAGGAAATGGAGCACAAGGTTGCGCTAGTTGAGACGGAAGTGCATCGAGTGTTCCAAACCTTTGCTTCGGATGTGCTGCACTTCATTGCCAACGATGTCCTTCCATCCTCGTTGTGGACGAGGAATCAATCTTTTTCCCAGAATACTGATGTGAACGCCAACGGCACTCTAGGGGGCCTGGGTCGAACCATGCACTTTTTCTCGCTAGACACAAACTACGACGAGTCTCGTGAAGCTCTCTACACTCTGTTTGTCAATGGCATGTCCAAACTAACTGCCACCTCTGCATTGTTGCTATGTTGTGTGCTGGATGTGGCGTTGGTGGCGGTGGGTGAGGCACTGGGGAGACTCTGCGCCTGGGTATGTTGTCATATTGTCTCCTCGATAGGTCTCTGCATGGATGGTGACAAGGGCGAACCATTGACGTCGTCTGCTGCTGCATGCCACACTAGTTGTGGCGCATGCACAGGCACAGACAGTGGAAGTGCCACCGGAGAGGATGAGTCGTGTTTTGGGCGAGATAAAGCTATCCATTCTAAAACTACAAAGGCGCGATTCCTAGCCATGGTGCCACGTCTCAGTTTTGATGAGGTGTCAGCAATGGTGGAGCAGCTGGACGGTCAGGATGAATCCTTTGACGAGTTTCGGCGAACTCTCTGGTCGTACGCTTCCCGTGTTCATCAGACCGCCTTGGATTGCTTCTGTGCATTTCTGCGAAGCATCAACAGAGAGCCAAACATGGAGAGCTACAAAGGGTGGGAGGTCATTGCCCCTTATGTGACACAGGTGATACTGGCGTGCCTGTTCGCCTTTTCACCTGCAGAGGCACAAGTACCAGAGCCATGTGAGGGAGCAAAAATGAAGGAGGAAGCGAAAGGAGATGAAACAGTGGTGGAGACGGCGGCAGCTGTAGTGGGCGAGGGAGAGAAGAGAGGGAGTGAAGTCGAGCTTCTTGCCGCAGACGGCGTCAGAAGAAGCAGCGGTAGTAAGATGTGTTTGAATCTTGTGTCACTCTGCCAGTCCCCGTCCGTGTCGGTGACTCTTGGGCGTGTGGTTGCTGCCATTCGTGTGTTACGCCGCTGCTGCACAGTGATGGGTTTATGCGCGGCACGCTGGGTGGACTCGATGTATGCCACCGCGCTCGCAGTCCCCCTCCACGGAAGTTTCCCACCCGAATCTCGCCCCGCAGACATTTCCGCCATTTTTTCTCCTCCAGATCTCGTTGTGCGTGAGGGTGGTGTATCTTCACCGACCCTGGCGCTGCAGCTGCTCTCTACCCTTGCCCCCACACTCAATTTTGTTCCCAAAGAGGAGCGCTACTGTTGGTGGGAGACGGAGATGGAGGTGGTTCTGCAGAATTTCTCAATGTATCAAAAACCGTTGCTTGACAAGGAGGAGTTTGTTCACTGTGTGTTTCAGGCGCAACTGGGAAACCTGTGGAGGTTTCTACCTGTCAAGGTGCACATAATCGCCGAGCGAATTGGTGTTTCCCTCCCCTTTCCGCCAAGTGTTCCTCGCTGCTGCAGGCAGGAGGGGGAGCAACACCAGCAGCAAAGGAAAGCGGCGGAAACCTTGGTGAAAGAGGGAAGGTCAGATGTGTGCATAACGTTGCCATGGCTGCCGAAGCGGCAGCAGCAGTACTGCGAAGAGATGAAGCTGCCTTCCGCGGCGGCAGATGGGGAAGAGGAGGCTATTCGGATGTTCCGTAGCGCCACACGGGGGCAGCAGCAGGGCTTGTTAGGCAATGCATCTACATCGGGTCTCAATATGGTAGCTGCGTCGTCACACTTGTCGATAGAGGTGATGGAGACACGGAAGGGCAAGAGGCCAATGCTGCACCTGCGCGAGTACTTCATCAGCGCCATTTTGCACCGCCTGTGGCTTGACGATCCTACTGACGCCATAGACTGCAGTGACCATGCTGACGCGGTGCATGAGCCCTCTACCATGGAGTTGCGCGAGATGGTGAAATCCCTTCCACGTGCAGTGCGGGAGCAGGGACCTGCTGAAATGCTGAGTGGCGAGAGGGTTTCCATGGAGGAATGGAGCCGCATCAAGTGGTGGCGCTTCTTTGACTTCCCGTCGCAGGAAAAGTCTGCAGCGTTTATTCAGCGATACCTTCTCCGCATTCTGACTGTGTGCTTCAGGTTCACGAATGGGGAAATCTGCACACGTCTGGTGCCGTTCCTTCCAGATGTGCTGTCGTTTGTGGCGCGAACGAATGGCCCGCAGGCAATGCTGGGACGGTATTGCCATGCATTGGCTGCTCTGAACGCTTCACGGGATAAGAAGCTGTTCCACTGCCAACAAGCGAATGTGGCGGAGGGACCGTTGATGGTGTTTGACTTGTCGTTAACGGTTGCCGAGGCCCTGTTTTTCTTCCAGCGCGCTGGGGGGGCGTTTCTCCGCGGTCCTTGCAATGAGGTCCCATGCCACGAGCTCCCCAATCACCACACTCATCATCAGCATCAGCATCAGCATCAGCAGTGGCAGGGCAACTGTGTGTCGATTTCGGGAGACGGTAGGAACGCTGAGGACGACTGTGACGATGATGCTCTCCTGACACTCGAAATGGAACTCACACTGCTGCTGGAGGTTGAGAACCGCACGGCACTCTCACTGCCCCTCTTGGGTTCTTCACACTGGGGGCAGCATATCATACCGCGGCTGGTGGCAATTCCGCCTGAGACGAATGTGGCGACATCAGTAGTGAGGTGACAAGACCGCAGGCTGCGTGAAGGTGACCTTCAATCTGCAAGTTGACGAGCTACGCCTCTTCCCTTCCCCCCTCCTTGTCTTTCTCTCTCTCTCTCTCTCCTGAGTATATATATATATATATATATTTACGTATATGTTCGGGTTTCGGAATCATGTACATATGTAGCGAACCAAGAGGTGACTGTGTGTGATGGTCTCCAAGGGGATGACCCTTCCATGTGATGCATTTCTGCAATGTTTGAGAGATATCACTCTAATGTTGTACGTTGCCTGCTCCTGCAGTAGCGAAGGTGACGCATGCTTCACTCCCACCGTGCCTGTCTTTCTTTTTGTTTCGGTTTGTTTTGTTTAAAAATTTGCCTTTTCTTTTCTCTCTTTTTTCTTCTTCCTCCTCCTCCTCCTCAATTGGTTGACGTCATTCACGTGGCCGTTTGTGTGTGTGTGTGTGTGTGTGGCAGCACTGAGAAGAGGGAGGGCGCACCACCGAAATCTCCCCTTCCCCGCCAAATACCACCACCGCCACCTCTTCTTTGTGTGATCCCTCAGAGACGGCCCCTTCCCCCCTAAAGAGGGCGCGTGAGCAAGAAGAACAAACAAACAGACAAACAAACGAAAAAAAAAAAAAAACGGCGACGGTGGCAGAGAAAATAGTGGTGGTAAAATTTTGACGAGAGGAAGACGGTGGGGGAGCTGTTGTTGCAACTCCGTAGCATAATGGAGAGCTACAAGGATGTGATAGTCAGCCAGAAGCCTGCAATGTATCAACAGGGGAAGCAGCCCTCTGGTATTTTACTAGAGAATTACAAGGGTATTTTGCTTTGCGCTCACCCCGTTGATATTCCGCACGGTCCGTCAACGCAGCTGCGGAGCGACACTGGTGGGGCAGCTCCTCTTTTGACAGGGAGTGGCGAACCAGCTCCAGCATTTGTGCCTGGTGGCAAGACGGAGGAGCCATTGGGGTTGGGGCCCTCCGTTGAGGGCCGCATGGCGATGGAACGAGGTCGCCACAAGCAACTGGAAAATCACAGGGCCCGTCGCGCAGAGGTGTCCACCGCGATTTCACGTCATAGGCGCTGGCTCCGCAGCTTCGCAGAGCAAGTGCGGAGGATGAAGGATGAAGAAATACAGCGGGAAGTCAATCTCGCACGTCGGGCGGAATGCCTCCGTAGGCAGTACCAGTCGCAGAAACGAAATGCAGAAGCCACATGTTCTCCCTGCGTGGGGACCGATGCAAGGCACCCAGCTATGGTGGAGGATAAACAACAACAGCACCACCCGGAGTGGCGAGCCGTTGCTGCTGACGACAATGGCGGTGGGCGCGCTGCGCCGCCTGCCGATGACGATGAGAAGAAGAAGAAAAGGAAGAGTGCAAAGTCAAAGAAAAAGCCGAAATGGGCCCTCACCGAGGACGAGGCTCTAGATGATGAACTCGCCGAGGCGAATGATCTCCTGGAGTTTGCCAAGAAACTTGATTACGAGAAATTTATCAGCGATTACGAGGTGGCGGGGGCTCTCGCCATCATGCGAGAGCGTGTGGAGGAGATCGCGCGGGAGAATAATTGGAGCAAAGAGGCAATTGAACTGGCGGCGAATGACTCTGTTGCGGGGGACACGGACGACGACGACGACGACGACGACGACGAGGAGGGAGGGGGGGATCTTTGCGACGAGTCACGCGTGCCGAGACCTCACGTCCAGGAGCAGCGGCGAAAGAATGTAACCATTGTGTCTAATAAGGCGGCTGAGAGGAAGGCTGCGGGCCACACAAAGGGCTGGGACAGCTCAGTAAGTGTTGGGTGTGTTCTGAAGCGGGCCATCATGCGTGACGCCCTCCAGCTGGCAGAGCGCATCCTTGCCTCCTCCGCATCTATGCAAAAAATACACACAAAGTTCAGTCTTGCGCGTCTCCTTCAGCGATGCGTGCTGAACGGCACCGATGTGAAAGAGGCAATGCAGAAGCCGTCTATCGGTGGAAATACCGGACTTGCCACCGTGCCGCGCATTGTAAAGCTGCACCCCGATGCGACTGGACTGGAAAGGGAGACGGGCGGCGCAGACGCGGGAGGGCAACAGAGGGTGTTGTTAGAAATGCAGCGCTCGAAGGAGCGGACGCAGGGCCTGCCTTATTTGTATCGGTGTCCAGCCATCTAGCCTCCGTCCCCTCCCCTCTCTCCCTCTCTCTACATATATATATATATATATATGACATTCGTTCGCTCATGATCCTCTCATGTGTGCATGCGTGTGTGGACTACTGTTGACGGAAGCAAAGCGCACATCTGCGGAGGATGTGGAGTGAGTGAAATGTGTCTTGCTTCTTCCATCCAACTTAGACGAAGAGAAAACGAAGCAAATCGGGTCAAGAACTGACGCAAGTAAAACAACACCAACGCATGCAAAAAAAAAAAAAAAGAGAAGAAAGAAAGAAAGAAAAACAAACACACACACACACACGTGGAGGAGACGACGTGCGGCGCTGTAGCGGGGCTCAAGCAGGGTTTCTTTTTTTTTTCTTTCCCTTTTCTTTTCTTTGTTGTTCTTTACCGGCAACATCTCTCGGCTGGCATGTGCGAGGGTGGGCTCTCATGTTTCTACTGCCAAAGAGGGGAGTTCTGCAGCAACGCCGCGGCGAGGACGCGGTCAAGGAGATGAATGAATGAATGAATGAATAGGTCGAGAGGGCCCACTCACGAGGAGGAGGAGCGGAGGCCGAGAGGTGAAATGAATATGTACAAAGTGGTGTGTTGGAGTGGAGGGCGAGAGCAAAAGCAAAGAAGAAGAGGAGCGGCGGACGCATGCGCACCGCACGCCGTTGTGCATGAAACTCCCCCCCCATCCCAAAAAGAAAAAGAAAAAATGAAAAGCAGCAACAGCAGCGCGATGCCATCGGCTCCTCGATGACTCTTCTTGAGACTCGGCTCTGGTTATTATCATTTATTTGGTTGTGGTTTGTTTTGTTCCGCATCACCGTTTCGTTTTGTTTGTCACCTTTTGGGTGCAGACACGTTGCTGCCTCTTCTCCCCACGCACCTAGCCCCCCCTTTTTTTGTTTTTTTCTTCTCTCCTGGCTGCATTGTCGCTGCTCCTCCGTGTTTTAGCCTTCCAACGTGAAGCAAGTCAGAGTCGAGCGATGAACCTAAACGTGTACGGATTCACTGGTCAAGCAAGTGGTACCCCCATCAAAAACAGCGGCAATGGTGGTGGTGGTGGTGGTGCGGCTGCGAACTCAACCAACACTAATCAGCCGCAGCGTCGTATGCACCCGATCCGCCCGGTGACGATCAAGCAGCTACTGGAGGCGCAGCGCGTCGGGGAGGGCGTGATGGTTGTTGACGGCCGTGAGGTGACACAAGCGACTGTTGTTGGTCGTGTCATTGGCTACGAAGACGACGCTGCTGCCAACCATGTAGCTGGTGCTCTCACAGCGAAGCACCATGGCTATCGTATCACCGACGGCACCGGACTCATGGTGGTGCGGCAGTGGATGCATGCTGACCATGAAGAGGAGCCGCTCCCCGTGCAGTGTTATGTACGAGCCTCTGGCACTGTTAAGGTGTGGCAGAATGCACCTATCATCACTGGCACTGTGCGCCTCATTTCGGACTGCAATGAACTCAACTACCACTTCTTTGATGTCATGCTCACGCACCTGCGGCTGACGAGGGGTAACCTACACGCGAAGGAGGACACTGTACCTTCTGTCAAAAACTCAGCGAGCACGCTGGGCGTGCAGAACATGCTGCCTGGTGGTGACGGCAAAGTGTTTGCGACGGATGTACTGCTCAACACCATCAAGCAGAGAGCACGCGGAGATGTTGGTCTCACAATGGACGAGCTCACTGCGGCTGCACAGCAGTACGGGTTCAGTGTTAGTGAAGTTCGCGTCGCGCTTCGGACGTTGGCAGCGGAGGGAAGTGTGTACCAGACGCACGACAACCGGTTCAACATCTGATGAGAAGGAGTGAGGAAGTGTAATTGGAGGGGAAAACAGACATAAGGTGTGTGTGTGTGTGTGCTTGTCTATGAGGCGGAATGTGCAACGAGGATGTGGTACAGAGAAGAGGGAATGGGGTGGGGTGGGAGGGGGAAAGCAGTGCAGTGGAAATATTGCGGGTGGTGCTCAGCGTGCGAGCATGTTTTTTTTGTTTGTTTGTTTGTTTTTCTTCGATGGAGGGCATTCGTAGCCGTGGACGTGCAATGCGCAGTCTTGAAGGAGCAACTGCAGATGCACATGCACACACACACAGAGAGAGGGAGAGATGCTAGTATGTGTGTGTGTGTGTGTGCATGTGCATGTGCATTTGTTACCCGTTGGTTTTCGCCCGCACGAGCAGTGCTGTGGGAAGCACTGGGGGAGGAGCGAGCCGCACGATGCAGCGGTTTTTGTTTGTTTGGTTTGCGCCCCACCCCCCACTCTGCTTGTGTTTTTAATCTCTGTGCGTGTGTGTTTCGTCACTTTGACCCGTGTTTGTTTCTCGTCGTCGTTGTTGGTGTTGTTGTCTGCCTGCATCTCCCACCCCCTCTCTCTCTGCCTGTTCTTTATCATCATCGTCGTCGTCCCGGTTGTCAGCACCTTTCCCTCCTGCAAGGCGAGGAGGAAGGGCCCACGTTAGACGGACAAACCGTACGGCACTGTCTGATGCACTGAAGGGGAGGAGCTTCCCTTCCGTCTCTCACTCTGGACGAGTGACGGTGCTGAGGCGCCGCAATTCCGCTGCCGCCGCCTTCTCCGTCCTTCTCTTTTCTTCACTTTTTTCCCACCTTTTTCTTTTTTTTTTTTTATTGTTTCGGTTGTTCTTCTTTCCTTCTCTGACCGCCCCCACTCGTATCGGTGATACTTACGAAGGGAAGTCAAGGGACTACGGCGTTTGCTCTTTTAATCACAATTTTTTATTCTTCTTCTTCTTGAGCTTTGTGCAGATGATGCGTCGTGTCGCTGGTCAACTTGTCCGCACCGCCACCACCGCTGCCGCTGCCGCTCGCTTCGCAGCGACAAGCGCGGCGAAGAAGTACGACCTGTTCGGTTACGAGGTGGACGTAAACACCGCCCCCTGGATCGAAAAAATTCAGAAATGCAAGTACTACGATGAGGCCGGTGAGGTGTTGGTGAACATGAACGTGAGCAACTGCCCGCCAGACATTGCGACGTACAACGCGGCGCTGCAACGCATCTTCGAAGCGCCATCGAAGCAGGCGCAGCCTGTCGAGAACGAGAGCAAGTTCTGCGCCATGATGGACCTGCTTGAGGAGATGAGCCACCGCAACAAGATGAAGCCAAACGAGGAGTCGTGGACGTGGGTGATGAAGGAGTGCGTGAAGAGCGGGCAGTTTCGTCTGGGCCACTGCATTCAGAAGGTGATGGAGGCGGAGTTCAAGTCGTGTCCCGCGGACTTGGTGAAGCAAAATGAGGCCAACGAGGCAAAGGCAAAGGCGGAGGGCAAAGAGCACCCCAGCCATCTATCGAAGCAGGTGGGTCTCTTCGATATCAAGATTGAGTAGAGCCGCAGTCATTCGAGGGCGGGAAGGTGGAAGGAGGGGGAGAGTAGTTTATTAGGCAGCAATAATTGGCGATAACTTTAGGACAATGTGTGGGAAGAGGAGGTGAAGGAGGGAGACAAGATGACGGTGGGAAGTGGCACTCCCTTCTGTGTGCAGTGGGCACCAGACGAAGTAGCTGCTGCAGCAACTCCAGCAGCAGCAACAGCAGCAGCAACAGCAGCAGTACCTCACAGGATTGTCACTTTTCTGGACAGGAGGTACTGATGCTGTTGTTCTTGTTTGTTGTCGTCGTAGTTGTTTACACTTGTGCCAGCTGTTGCAGCAGCCTTATCTTCTTCTTACGTACATAGGCCTGCAGGCAGGCCCCCGTCGCGAATGAGAGGGTTGGTGGTAGTGGGAGGGATCATGGGAGAGCAGAGAAATAGGAACAATGAGGAGGGGATTAGGGGTGAAGAGAAGGAATGAGCGTGAACAATGCGTGCTGCGTGTGTGTTTCCCAACTTTAACTCCCACGCCTCCCCTCCATTGTTATTTCCATCCGTGTTCCTCGTTCTTCATCTCTTCGTATATATATATATATATACATACATGTTGTTCTTGTTGTTCCTCGACAGACCCACACCGTGCTCGCCTTTGCGTGTACCGCCACTACTTGCACACACACACACACACACGCGTACACATTTCCTTTGGTATTTAGCTTTTGCCTCCATCCATCTGGCCCCTTCGCGCCGCCCCTGCAGCCGGAGCGGGGAACTCGTTCTGGTGGCTGCCTGTCGTGAGCAAATAAAGCACTGGAAAAATAAAGGGTAGGGAGGTGAGTGGAAAAAGGCATAATATACGGCTGAATGAGGCGACAGCTGCCACTTTGCTCGTCGACGCAGCGACCAAGCGCCGCACGTCTGCGCCTTTTAACGTACCCAATGGCTCTCGCTCAGCCGAACGCCACAGTGCCACTACTGCAGGGTGTCGCTAACACAGCGGGCGCTGACAGGGCCACTTCAACTTCGCGATCTGGCGCGATGAGCATTCGCGTGAGGCAGCATGGAGTGTCGGGGGATCGTGAATTCATGTACGAGCGAGGGCTGGCAGATCCGCGCCGGTGGGTGCGAGGCCCCGAGGAGCTTTGCGTTGCGTCTCTCCGCCGCAGCAGGAACGTAAACAGGGTGAACGCCTATGTGGCGACGTACAAATTTGATGACCCGCAATGGGCGCCACTCCTACTGCCAGAGGTGACATTGCGCCCACGAGAGAATGCCGTCAGCGGGGATTTCACTCAAGCTGCTGCCTCTGGCATGGGTGATAAGGTGGAAAATGCATCATCATCATCATCGTCATCGGTTTCCCCTCCAGTTGCACCACCCCCTTCGTCGCCCCCTTTTTTGGACGGGGATGATGACTACAAGAGGGGCAACCGTATCACGATCAACCACAACAAGCTGGTCATGCTGGAGTGCATGGCGCGGCATGTGAATTTCTCCTTGCGGCACATTGTGCAAAAAGGACACGGAGTGTACCTCCTACACCACGCCCAGCACAGTGTACTTCGGCCAAAGGGCATTGTGGAGCAGTCGTTTGTGACCTGTTCGTTCGGCATTCGTGGAGAGCGGTTGCGAACAGATATCGTGCATGTGGGTCCGCTGGATGCAGCAGACGTGGTTGATGTGAACGTGAGCTCGCATGGCCGCGCGTGTTGCACATTTAATTTTCAAAAACCCGATATTCCACGCGGTGTCGTTGCAGTCTCGCAGGTGGAGGGGTACGGCACATGGTTTCAGCGTAAACCAATGCTCTGGCAGCGTTCGCGCCGCATTGGTGCGCTGCAGAGTCAACTCGGTGCCTTCGCATACGACCTTGTCCACCCGCACACTGTAGGCAAACGACGGGACTGCGAGGTCTTCTTTCTTGCGCCACACATGCGTTTCTATGGAGACGGGGCAAGTGGTGTGGAGGCAGTCGGCATAATTGCTTCTTCTCAGGTAGCGCAGCAGGATCGCCTGTACTTGGGCGAGTTCGAAGCGCCTGCGATGGTGGCACTTGATGCCGTGCATCAACTGGCACATGCATCCGCTCTGCGCTGCCAGCTTGTGACTCCCGTCGATGGAGGGAGCGACGGCAGTGGCGGTAGTGATGGTGGATGCGACGTACGGGACACAACAACTTGTGGCTCTGAGACGGCGATGGAGACCCTGCTTCCAATGAGCTGGGCCACTCGCACCCCGCCACCGTATGTTCCGCTCGAAGCTGACCTCCCGTTTAAACTCCAAATGTCACGACCAGTCGTCATTGCGGAACGGAAACAGCAGGACCTGCAGCAGGTGTATCCGACAGGTGGCACGGTCGGCTCACCATTTGTTTTCGGCGCCCCACTTGTACTGTTTGAGTACAACTTGCACCAGGGTGTGGATCATTACACCTTTGACGACGCGCCGAGTGCACGACCGATGAAGTGGTGGTCGCAGAAGAGTAATTTACCCTACAGTGGCTACATGTACTTTGTGCGCAGTGGAATGGTGGATTGCCTCATGCCATCGGAGGATATACCAAACCCGCTCGAGTCGGTGGAGAGGCGCAGGCCGCTTCATGCCATCGTGCCACCCACAAAAGAGGTGCAGCGACGAATCAAACGGTATAAACAAAAGTCGCGGGAGAGTGATGTGGGAATAAAGACGAAGAAAAAATAACAACAAGAGCGGGGAAGGTGGCGGCAGCTGCTGCTGCTGCTGCTGCTGCTGCAGCAGCATCCATGGCCTCCACAGCGGAGACCACCTGTGAGGATAATGTGGCAGTTGCGACGCCAGAAAAGAGAAGTTTCCCTCTTTACGAAGCCGGGGAGCACACGCGGAGACGCGTGGGTTTCAATAACAAAGTGAGGAAGGCGAGGCCCGAGGGAGGCGCCATAACCGGAAAACAACAACAACAACAACAGCTCAAAATGGAACAAACGGGACGAGGGACGAGTGGAGAATCACCGATACCGCGCAGCACCGTTTCGGTCAGCTGGTTATTATTCATGCGTCTCGTCACTCACTATTCTTTCTTTCTTCTTTTTTTTTTTTCTCTTGACCTCCCACTCATTGTGTTCTCTACCGAAGGCGGGATTGAGGGTTTACCTGCGACCAAGGTAGAGGAGAGGGAAGAGCACATCGACGTCGACATCGACATCATCATCTGCTTTTGGGGTGCGTCTTTCGCTGCAAAGTCTTGCCCATGAAAAGTCAAAAAAGGGATCAAAAATTACATGCCAAGTTACCACCACCAGGCGAGAACGAAAAGCGCTGCATTTTCAACCTCGACCCGCTGCAGCGGGCGTTGGAGAGGGATGAGCGCATGTTGGAACTCATCCCCGGTCGAGTCGAGGTGGTGGATGGCGTGAACCATTATTGTATCACGGGCAGCATTGCGCCGCACGAGCTGGAAGGGCTCGACTGCTCCTACTACAAGGTGACACTTGGTGCGACTGACCAAACACGCATGTCATGCCCACCAGACATGCAACCGGTGCAGCAGTTTGTCCCGCTCGCCGAACGGGAGCTGATACAGTACAACAGCAAGCTTCCGGTTGTGGTGTACCTTCCAAGCGAGGCGGAATTACGCTACCGTGTGTGGGTGGGCGATGGTGAAAAGTGCGTCGCGGTGGAGCATTAGCAGTAGTGCTACAAAGCCTCTCGCCCTCCTCCCCGTCCACCCCTTCTTACTGCTTTCTCCACTTACTTCATGTGAAAGTTTTTCCTCGGGAGGGGCTTCCATTTGTCCCCCCGCATGGATCTCATGCGGGGGGGGGGGGGGGGGGTGAAAATTCC
>JASANX010000924.1:0-19931 GCA_030849745.1 Trypanosoma scelopori | reverse complement strand
GGGGTACATATGCATATGTACGCCTACGTGTATGTATTTTCTTGCATACGAGTGCTTTTTGTGTTTACTTTTCTCGTTGTTGTTACCTTTCCCGCATGTTTGTTTGTTTGACGCTCTGCCCAAACTGTCTTGTTTTTGTTTTTGCAGGAAAATTTTTTTACTTTTTTTTTTTTGTTTTGTTTTGTTTTGTCAACTTATTTTTCTTCTTTGTTTGTTTCTTTATTTCATTTGCCGCTGTTTGTGATTTCTCAAAACAACAACAACAACAGGAACTAAAAAAAAAAAAAAGAAAAAAAAAGGAAAAAAAAAGCTTCAAGAAGCTGTTCCCACAACCTGCAGCTCTTCTGTTTGATGGAGCACAGCTGACCGCGAAAACAGACGTTTGTATATACATACGGAAAAATCAAAGAAGAGGAAGAGGTGCCGTCTCCGCAGTTTCTTCGATTTGCAGTGCGTTCACTCCAATGTACGCAAAGGGGGTGAAGAGCTTACGCGATCTTGACTTGGCGCTGGCGTCATTCCGGCAGGATGCCCGCCGGGAGTCTCGTGCCACCCGCGAAGAGATAAGACGTGCCATGACGCTGGAGGATGTGCGCCTCCAGTCCGAACGGCGGCGGCGTCAACATGTGGGGTTGGAGGCTCGGGAGCGGGCGGGTTCTCCCCCCGCGCTCTCAATAGAAGGAGGGCCCGGCGTTGAAGCATCGTCGCGAGTTCCGATGATGTCGAGATCTATGGGCTGCGACCACGACTCTGCCGAGGCCGTTCCGCCGTGGTACGACGGTCCTTACACACCACCGAAGCTGCCCGGAAACCTGCGAGACGACCACAGCACCAACGTCGCCTTCGAAAAGACCGATGAAGTGAGTGAGGATGTGGCGCTGCGAGTGGCACAGGCTGCACACACGCTCTACCCAACCCTCGTTGCCGAAGTCGCGGAATGTGCTCTCGAGCTGGTGCAGGAGGAGGAGGAGGGGTCGTGTAGAACTATGGTAGTGGAGGTGGACGAGCGTGGAGCTCCTCTGCGTTTGCAGAGTATGCTGCGCTGCAGCAGCAGCAGCAACCCGTTGGATATTGTGCCAGAGGCAATGTTGGAGGATGCAGTGGGTAGCACTGCGCCCCCAGGACGTGCGCATGTGGCGGCGACGGAGAATACCGCAGGGAAAAGGGCGTCCCACTTTGACATGAGCCTGTGTGACAAGCTGTACGAGTACGGGAAGGAGAAGGGCGGCAACTCGTTCAGGTCTGCCCTTCTCGCAGCGACCAAAGGAGATGCGAGGGAATGGCGACGATGTGATAGCAACGCATCTAACAGGGGAGCAGTGCGACCACCACACCAAATTGTGACGCATCTGGATTGTAACGCACCGAGGCGGGGCACGCGCCTGCAATTATGCAGAGAGGGCACTGCTGTCGCTGAGAGTAGCGCGGGTGGGATCGTACAGAGGATCCGACGTGCCGTGTTGGCGAGGGGTGGTGCACGTGGCAAAGGTGGTGGTGGTGATGACGCCGACGGCGACGGAGGCGACGACCGTCAGTGCAGCTCCAAGATGGCGAATGACATGAACCATCTAGGCTGCACTGTGTCGCGAGACCCTGACGTGTTGCAGGTGGTCCACACACGTGTGGTAAAGCCCCTCACAGCATTTTTCTGCACCTCCTGCGGGGGGTGTGCTGCTCGAGACGTTTTGACAGGGTTGCCAGACAGCTGCCGTTCATGTGGCGAAGCATTTGAGGAAATGCCGCCTCTCCTTGTGGACTCACGCACCAATGGCACAACCCTGTCCAAGTGCGGCGACACACCACTGCAGAAAACTGCAGATGTGGGTGCAGGTGCGGCGCCTCCCGAGCCAGTGAAGATGACCTGCACCATAGGTGTGTCGACTTCAACTACCGCTTGTGACGCTTCTACCAGTATTGCTACGCACTCTGACCGCATCTACAGCCTGCAGCTTCCGGCTCTCAGCGCACAGGGACTCTACTTTATGCACCTCTGGGATCAAGTGGCGTCTCGCCGCTGACAACGTAACCCCTTTGTACATATATTTCTATATATATATATATATATATATGCGTGGAATCTCTCTCTCTCTCTCTCTCTTTGTCTGTCTGGCTCCTCTGTACTCGCTTGAAAGTTGCAGGATGTAGTGTTTTTTTTTTTTTTTTTAGCGGCATCGTTTTTGTTTGTTGTTGTTGTTTTTCCCTTTTTTTAGTTCACCACGCCAATGGTATCAAATACGTCCGTGGGTATATTGTTCTCGTTTTCCCTCCGTTTTCTTTTTTTGTTCTCTCTCTCTCTCTCCATCTCCCAAGAGCGTTCTGTAAAGCGTCTACGATATCAACGATCGACATACATTTATATTATACATATATACACATATAATATCCCAAGAAGTATTGACTGGTGCCCTGTGGTGGACAAAGGCCCATTGAAAAGTAGTATCACCCCAAGCAATGATGCTACGGTATGCATGTGATCAAGCTCTCTGGACGATAAGCATTATTGCCCAACTTGTTGCGGCGATGGGTGTAGGGCTAAAGTGGATGACAATGGCGTTTCGCCTTTTTCTCTTCGCAGTGCTAATTTTCTGGTACTTCATCCCACACTTGTGGTGGTACATTTTCTCACCGAGCGTCATCCGTCGCGTTTCGTACCGTTCTTCTCGCCAAACCAAGCAGCGTCATATGGCGGTATTCCTCAAGAAGATGTCGCTGGCAACGTGCAGCTCACTGGAGGACGACGTAGCAGACTGGGGGTCGCAGAGGCACTCTAAGGAGGAACTAAACAGCTTGAAGTGGCTCATGTCCACGGTGAATTTCCCCGAGGGCTGCAACATGTTAAGCCTAGGACGAGGGCCAACATCTTCTGATCTTGTCGAGGGCATTTCGGAGATGAATGGCAACGCGGAGCGCGTCGGTAGCAACGCCAAAATGGCAGCAGCAGCAGCAACTGCATCGACAATCGAACTCGATGCCACACCAGCAGGAGCGGGAGGGGGAGGTGGAGCAAGGGAAGGAACAGATGCAGCACCTACCTCGAGGACGAAAAGGACGTCAGAATGTATGCAGCGCAAGGTCGTGAACACCTTCTCGACCACAGAATCGGATGAGGAGGACGATGACGGCAGGAAGAACCTCCACAACCGAGCCACGCTTGACATCTTTCTCCCCGTCCCCCTTGATTCCCTCTTCCGCATGATGGAACAGAAGCGACTCATCTCGCTGCGCTCTGGGCTACATTGCAAGAAGTTTCCAATCGCTATCTGCGTCAGCGGTGGTGCATGGATTATTGGCTGCCACTTCTGGAGCTCGCTGGTTGGGCGCCTTCTCGCGGCGCGCGGGTATATTGTCTTTTGTCCAGACTACCGCAACTTCCCACAGACTGACATGGAGGGAATGGTGCTTGATGTGTCCGACGCGATTGGGTGGGTGTTGCGGAATGCAGAGCGGTACAGTGGTGATCTCGAGAATGTAACGCTCGTTGGCCAGTCGGCGGGCGCACACCTCACAATGATGTCATTGCTCTCGCAGGCACAACTGCACGCGCAGGTGGTGGCTGGTGGGCCGAAACCAAGCAACGTGGCATACAACGTCCCGCGGTACAATCCGCGCCGGTCGATTCACTGCTACATTGGGCTGAGCGGCATCTACAACTTGCGCGGGTTGGTGAAGCACTTTCACCGTCGTGGACTCTACCGCCGCGTGTTGTACGAAATCATCGGCGGCCGCGCAAACCTGCCGCGCTACTCGTTGAACTCGTATTTTGACAGGCATTTAAGTGGGGAGACTGGGGAGGTGCTGCCGAGTAACATATTTGATTTTTTCCCAGAGCGAATGTTCTTTATTCACGGAGACATGGACTGCAGCGCCCCATTATCGGAGCCGGCGAATCTCGCCTTTACGATGCGCAACGCACAGCGGGAGCGTTTGCTTGAGCAGCTTACAAGCCGAGGTGCAAACACCCCCAACCAACGGGTTCCACCAGTTGTAGTGAAGTACATTCTCGTTCCAGGGGCGAATCACACGGACGCCATCATTGAGGAGTGTTTATCTGCAAGCACCAGTCATCTTGTGGAATTCATGTGCTACTATAGCACCAATGACACGGTGCAGGGAGAAGGCCTTGCAACCTCTGGTGACATATGCGAAGTGGACGAGATGCAGGAGGAGGATGATGGCCAGAATATTCCGTCAAAGCATCCAGATGGCCGATTGTACACACCTGCATCGCAGAAGACACGCCCGTTGCTGATTCGGTTGGGGAGCTGCGTGTGCCCCTTCTGAGGGCTGACATCCGTGCGGTCTTGAATGCTTCCTTTTCTTTCTTTTGTTTCCCCCTCCCCCCCCTCATTAACTCGCCCTTCATCATGCGTCAGCGTACGCGTGGAGCTTTGTGGGTGAGGATGCTGCTCTGAGTGGTTCTGAATGACGAATGTTTTTGTCCTGCGTGATGCTGGATGTTTCGCTCTTCCTCCCGCCCTTTTTTTTAAGCGCACAGTTGAGTAGACTGCATGTGGCTCATTCAATCAAAAAAAAAAAACTACAGGAAGGGGAATATCAAGCACACACACACACACACACACACAAAAGAGGGGGTGGGTTTTTTTTTTTTTTCTATCGGGGTGCTCACCAATGCCTTTATTCCTCCCACTCTTTTCCGTCATAACTCTCTGAAGGAATGACGTTGATGAGCTCAAACGAAAGCCGTTTCTTTTTTTTTTTTTCTTCCCCCTCTTTGCATTGGATCGAGCGATTTCAGGAGTCAAAGATTCGCCTGTGATTTTGTTTTGAACATCAGAGCGCTCCGTTCCCTTTCTTTTGCCCCCCCCCCCTCCTCCCTCCTCCTGAGAAAACATTTTAACGGTGCTCTGATGCGGTCAGAGACGCATATTCCGCTCCAGCGTATTTGCTTCGCACCGCAAACATACTCATGTGTATATATGTGTATATATATGTGTGTGTGTGTGTGGATGGGGACGAAACAACGGAGGAGGAGTGTACTCACGAGTAAAGAAGAAAAAATTTTTTGCGGTTTTGGTCATTTTCGGCAAGCGCCACCTCCGCAAACGTACACTTCGCCCCTCCTCGTCGTCGTCCTCCTCCTCTTTGCGCTTTTGTTTGTTTCCACTCGTTCATGACAATGATCGCGTGTTTGTTTCTCAGGTACATCACCCCTCCACTCCTTCCCATCAAATATAAATACATAAATATATATATATATATATATATATATAGGTATATATGTATTGGTTCTCCCCTCACCTGATCATTGCGCTTCCGTCAGGTGGTGAGACGACGGAGGGGTGATCATGGGGAATGAAAGTACGCAGAACAACACGAGGAGTTGTAAATGGACCTTGTGGAGGATGTCTGCTTGCTGCTTCCTCTCGAGTTGCTGCCATTCCCCTCCCACATCACCTTCCCATTATTATTATTATTATTATTGTTATTATTACTGTTTTTCTTTTCAATTATTGCAGAGGTTTTCACACGTATAACGAAAGGCTGCGAGCAAAGGTACTGGGGAGCGACAGGGATGATGGAGGTGGACGATGTGATCGCCCGTCATCGTGCCCGCCTTGACGAACACCGCAAGTTTCTGGAAAACACCGCGGCGGGCTCTCCGGCGGCGGCGGCGGCGGCGGCGGCCTCCTCCTCCAGCCCCGATGCGAAGGGCATCGCTCTGCTGCAAACACCCACACCGCAGGGAATGGCAGCCGCTGAGGAAGCCGTCGTCCTCTCGCCGCAACCAGTGGATCCCACTGCAAAGACACGTCGCTCCTCTTCACCCCCTTCTTCGCCGTTTGCTGCCTACCGGGGACGCAACCCGACGAAGTTGCAGCGCTGCCAATCTGCCAACCACTGTGCTGAGGAAGGGCGTCTGCAGAGGCTTCGCGACACGTACGTCAACCAGGCACTTGCCCTAGATGACATAGACGCGGCGCATCGAAGGCGCGCAGCGCAGCTGCGTTCATCCAGCAAGAGTCAGGTCGTTGACGGTGGTTTTGGATCGCGAAAGGCCCCCAGTGCTCCGGCCGTTGGATTTTTTGGCTACACCGGCATGCAGGAACGTCTTTCCGAAGAAGATCACTTCTTTGAAAACCAATTGAGGGCTGCTGGTCGCTTCTACGTGACAGACCCCGACGCCATGTACATCAAGTCGCAGATGTGGCTTGAGGGGCGGGAGCGCTCCCGCCAGCAGTTGCAGCGGGAGCGCATGCACGAGACTCTCAATGAGTGTTCTTTTCGACCAAAGCTGAAGGCCTCCGTCGCTCGCACGCGACGGTCGTGTTCGACGCGTACCGTGCCAAACCTCTCCGAGGACCCAAGTATTTCTGCTCATCTCGAGCGGCTGGAGGAGGCCCGCCAGCAGCGTGCCGAGATTCACCGGCGCATGAAGGGTAGAACGGCGGGGACGTGGACGAACCACCTCACGGTACCAAAGGCGTTTGAATTTGCCAGACGAGTCACCGCCATCCCCGCGCTTCGAAAGCCGCTAACCAACGCGGTTCCACTTCATGATGACGATGCGGCGAAGGATTTGCAGGCAGGCGAGAGGGGCCATACCGGAGAGAGACCATGCAGCGAAAACGTCTTATGCGAGTCGGCAGTGTGCCACCAGACGCCGCCACCGCCGAAGGGGATGGAGAAAAAAGAAGAGCAGCACACGGCGACGGGTGTGGAGGCACCCAAAACGTCTCGAAACGCTACCGCAACACGCACGGCGTCACCGTTGCTGCCTCTTAAGAAGGCGATTGTGCACCTCAAGGGGGAATTGGCAGAGAAGGATCGTCTAGTGCAGGAGCAGAAGGGTGAGATTGCGTTGCTGCGCCGCCAACTAGAAGCGGCTCGGGCGGTAGTGCGTTCTCTCTCCCTGCAGGACGTCTCGCAGGAGACGTGATACATCGAGGCGGCGGCGGAGATGTCTGGCACGGAGTTCGCCATGTCGACAGCAACACAGAAGCAGCTCCGTCGCACACGTATTCCCACCACTGCCTTGCACGTTGCTGCGTCTTCCGGCTTTCTGATTTCTCTCTTTTAGTATATATACGTACATACATATATATATATATATATACTTATCGGCTGTTTTTATTCTTTGAGACGAACGACGTGAGGTGATGAGGAGGAAATAAATATTTTACAACAACAACAACAACAACAACAAATGAAAGAAATGAACGTGCGACAGGAGCAAAACCCACCGAACCCCACATTTTGTCATGAGAAGAAGACGAGAGATGTCGAGCGGAATGTTGTGGGAAATTATTATCGTCACTGATTTGCTCTTTTTTTTTTTTTAGTTTGTTAGTTTGTTTGTCCCTTTTTATCTCACACACTCTCTCTGCCTTTTGTCGTGTGCAATGAACCAGTGCGAGTGCAGCGACGCCCCTAATGGCGAGGCTGATCAGGGCCCCCACCACACCCATAAACCCACTTCATTTCTCTCCGTCCTCTCATTGCCCGCTTGCATCGCTGCAGGTAATAAACAAATAGAAATCAAGAAAGGGGGAACAGCAACAGCAACAGCAACAACAACAAAGAAATAACAGACAAGGAGAAGAAGAAGAAGAGGGGTGGTGCAAATCTGATATATATATATATATATATTTTCCTTCTGTGTGTTTGTGAGTCTATGCTTTGTTTTTCTCCCTAGTGGAAGAAAAGCAGCACGGCGTACATACATTTATATATATATACACACACACACGCATACGAACGACCGCTACTACTAACATATTCATCATAATCATAGTGCACATTGCACACCTCAGGCAACAGGGGATTTCGGGCGAGAAGAGGGAAGAAGGAGAAGAAGCACAACAGAAATGGCAACGAACAAAAGGGTCAAATTACTGCAGCAAGAAGGGCCGATAAAAGAGGTGGTGAAACGTGGGTCCTCGAAAGGGCGTCCAGGGAACACAATGAAGTGGAGTATGATGGCATCCAGCATGTGGCTCGCGAGTCTTGTGTTCCTCCTCGCTGTACTTTTCCGCCTCACGCACGTGGCGGCGGATCACAGAGTATTGGTCAACACATATGCCGTGTACTCGCTGTCCGTCATGAATAGGTCTCTGGTATCAACGAGGCATGTCCTCTGCGTGTCAAACGTGGAACTTAATAATCTTGTGGAAGAAAATAGGTGTGCATCGGGTTTTGGCAGGTTGGTAGAGCGTCTTCTGTTTGTCAGCGACAGCCATCCACCCGGTATTTTCCCCCTCTCTGGAATGGCAGTGCCGTATGGGCGAAACTTGAACCCTATTGATTTTTCGTGCCCGAAAATGGAAGTAGAAATAGACACCAGGAACGCTATCACTCATGGTATGCACGCGGAAGGTATTGATATTTCATCACCAGGGATTCTGGGAATATCTGTAGCCTCACCCTGCTGTGGGTCGCCGCATTCGACGTTTTCTCTTGATGTCTCTGCAGGCATCCTGACGCAGTCGTTGAGCTTGAGAGAGACGGCGAATCAAGGGCAGTGGGTGCCTTCGTTTTCTTCATTCCGCCTGTGGAACCAGGCGCTGCAGCCCCCTGATGTTGGAGGAATCTCGTTCCCTGCTGCGCTCTTCTTCTGCGGGCGACGCGTGTCTGATGTTATAAACGAAAAAAATGGGTTTTCCCTCATTAGGACCCTCACGGTGGTGATCAGCACGAACCAAATCGTCACAGGCATTCTTCTTCCGCAAGAGGTGCTGCGTTCTCTGTCTGGGTGGATCTCCAGCACCCTTGGTGCCACGTCATCGTTACATGATGTTGGTGCCTGTTCCTTCACGGTGAGTGGGAGCCTTGAGAGATTGTCTGGGGGCGCTACTGGATATTTAGTCTGCTATATTGATCCAAGTCTCAGGGATTTGCTGCCGAGTTTGGAGGCTTCGCCGCAGGTGTCTGACGCGATAGAAGCTAATGGTCACCCAAATGATGTGGCCGCTCTGCACGTGGATCTTAATAAGCTGGTGGACAGAAATGGGTACTTGCGAATTGGATCCTCTGGGTCCCTCAGCGACTTTGTGGAGGGAGATGTTCTTGATGCTGGATATCCGAAGGTTGTGATTGGGGCAATGCTCCTGGAGAACACCACTGTTATCCTTTCCCGCAGGGCGAACACGAATATGGCGGCAGTCGGCTTGCCTGTAATTCTCATCAAGGAGACAATCCCTGAAAAAAGGCTCGTTCTGTTTCTCAATAATGAAACTGAGGGAACATGCGCGGCACCACGGAACTGCACAAATGGCGAGGTTATTTTCATGAGTCTCAACCGCTGCAGCCATTCACCGGATTGTGGCTTGTTGCTCTCCTACCGCTACAATCCTCATACCATGCAATGTGAACTGAATCTAACGTTGCTGGTGCCGCTCTGTGTGTTGGCCGTGTTCGTGATTCTCTCCGACGTGGCAGTGATGCTTGCGTATTGGAAACTCGACGTGACGATCCAGGGAGCTACCAGTGAAGCGATGGCACTGAAAAATAAATGATTGCAGCAGATGCATGCAACTTCGCATGCCGCAATTGGATCTGAGTTGGAATACTTATCCCCAAATGTATGATGGGGTGCGTGGGTGTGGTGTCACGGGTGGCGGGCTCTGTGCTCTCTCTCTCTCTCTCTTTGGGTTTGGTTTGGTTTGGTTTGTCTTTCCGTCCCCATTTCTCTCTGCTCTCTTTCCATCCAAATTTATTCTTCTTTCCCTGTTCTTGTCGTTGTTGTTGTTGCTCCTGAGAGGACCTTCTTCTTCTTCTTCCCCCCCCCCCTTTTTTTTTTTTCTTTTTTTTTTTTGTCTGGATGGATTGGAGGAGTCGATCGTCGCTTTCCTCTGCTATCGTTCTTGTTGTTGTTCTCCGCGCGGTGGCTGCAGTAAAACTGCTTGTTTTCTTCCTCCGTTTGTTGTTTCCCCTTTTTTTCTTTTGTTTTCCTCTTCGCACCTTCTCTCGTATGTTTCGGTCACATGGCTCCTGCCTTTTTTTTCTTTTTGTGAGGTGGACTCGTCTCGTTATTTCCGTTGGAACCCTCTGCTACTGTTACCGTTGCTGCTGCTGCTGCTGCTGCTGCTGCTGCTGCTCTTGGCGTTGTTGTGGCACAAGAACATTCTTTCAGGTAAATATCATCGACTTTTTGCTTGGTCCCTCCGTTTTCTTCTTCTTCTTCTTCTCCCCCTACCCATATGACCGCTTCTATTGTTGCTGCTGCTACTGCTGGACCGGAGGCGTAGTGCACACATATCAACAGAGACACACACACACACACACACACACACACAAGCAAACGCTCACCGCACTAGTGTGCGGGGGAAAGGGTGGTGGGGCAGTACTTTGGGATGAGGGTAGTTGTCGTTGATGACATGCCGCGTTCTCCTGGAGATCGCTATCCCGTCATGGTGCGCGACGATTACACTTGTGATGGTGATTTTGTGGATGAAGAAGGGGCGCGGTGCATGCTAGCCGTGGTGCCGTATACATACACCTTCCGCGCCTCTGTGAAGGGCCGATGGCTGGGGCTCCCCCTCCTGACTGTTTTTGTGAGGGAGTTTGCGTACATCATGCCACTCGCTGCGGGCGGTGAGCCGCGGCAAGCCACTCTTGATCCGCGCATCACCATCCCTGCCTACGTTGAGGAGATTCGAACAGGATCCATCCGGCTGCATGGACGGGAGGCCGAGTGCCTGGCTGCTGGTCGCGCGTATGACCTTGAGCTTCGCCAACTCTTGCAGGACTCATGTCTGCGGTCAACTGCTGATAGCGGCAGCAGCAGCAGCAATGAGGATGTGACGAGATGGGAACGCCGCACTGAGGTGGAGATGATGGAGCTACTGGATTCCTTGCCTCCACGTCTTTTGTTGCGGCAGAAAGATGTTATTCTGCATCAGGTACTGCGCTGCGAAGCCCCAATGCCGTGTGAGGATCCACTGCATATTCTGCGCTATGATCATGTTTCGCGTGGTGCTCCACCGCGCCGGCTGCTTGTGGTACGTAAGCCAAGTGGTGTGCCGGTGCATCCCTCAGGCCGATGCTGCAAGAACTCCGTGACCGCAATTCTGCAAGATGTGTTTGGTGGCATTGACGCTCACCGCTATCACGCCGTGCCGCTGCGTGAACCCAATCGAACGGACGGGGTTGAGTGCGTGGCGATTCGTCACAGACAGTACAACTTTGAGCTCATACGTGTGTGGGTGGGTGACGGCTACGTTCGCCGTGATGCATGGACAGCACTACACGCCATGCTGCTCATGGAAGGGTCGCAGTTGAGTGGATTGAAAGTATTTGTGGTGCATCGCCTCGATGCCGCCACGAGTGGTGTTTTGGTGTTTGGGTTGGATTCTGTGAGTGCACGCATGACAGCGGAGCTGCTGACGCAGAAAGAGGCTATGAGTGTCGACCGGCCGTATGGATGCGAGGACGCGACAGCCGTCACTATGATGGGCTGCACAAAGCAGTACCTCGCGCGGGTGCGTGGCTGCTTTGATGCTGTAAAACTTTCAGCGGCGCAACATCATTGCGCATGTCTATCGCCTTCTCCCTCGTCCTCGTCCTCGTCCAGCCGCATGAAAGAGAGTGACGCATCATGCTGGCTGCGTGTAGATCGTCCTATAGGTTGTTTATCGCACCACAAGAGTCTCTACTGGTGCCCTGATGCAGCGCTGACCAGTTCGTGGCTGGAGGAGGAAGCCAAGCGGAATTGTATTACTAAAAAGGCTGATGACAACACTGATGGGGAATTGCAGCGGCGTGGCACATCGGAGGGAGCTACCACTCCCAGTGTTCCTACAGCGTGTCGAAAGCGAGCCCCCCGCCGCAATGCTGTTGAACTGGAAGCCAAGCACGCGCGTATGAGACATCTGACTATTGGCAGGCGCGGACAAGAAGCAGAAACCAAACGAACAGATGAAGTGGATCATGTTCCAGGCAGTAATGAAGTGGGCAGGAGCAACACCAGCACAAGGGACAAGGCGAAGGAGGAGACGCGTCGGCTGAGGGAGACCATGAGGCGGGCTGTAACGCTCGTGCGCTCCCTTGCCTACGACGCCGCGTGCGACGAGTCTGTGGTGGAATGTCTGCTGCTGACAGGCCGCACACACCAGGTGCGTGTTCACTTGGCCTCTTTAGGTCATCCTATTTGCGGGGACCTGAAGTACATCTCCCACGCTACTGCAGTGAGAGCATTGACCACCAGCGCCCCACCATTGGGTTGCCCGCGTGCTCAGGAAGAGGAAGAAGAGGAGGAGGAGGAGGAGAGATGCGACGGCGAGGAATCTCCCCTTTCCACGCGTATCTTCCTGCACGCATGGCGCTACACTTTCCGCTACGCGTCCGACGAAGAGCCGGAGCTGATGGAGGCACCACCACCCACGTGGGCTTCCGTGGTTCATGTTCGAAATGGCATGCCACCCCCACCGGTGGGGGATTGCCACTAACCAGCCACCCTCCTCCTTCTCTCCTTCTCTCTTTCTTTCCGCCTATTCTTTATCTCCTCTTTTTCTCCCGTGGTGGTGGCCCCTCTCGCTCTCTCTCTGTGTGTGTGTGTCTGTGGGTGGGCAGAAACTACTGTTGACTACTGCAACTTTCTTTTTCCTCTTTGTTTTCTCGGTCTTTTTTTTTTTTTTTTTGCCTTTGCGTGTGCGTTGCTGTTAGTGAAATTTTCGCATCCGCTCTCCGTCTTAAAGTACCAAGCTCTTCATGTCGACCCAGCAGCTCGCCTGTACGTACGCCGCCTTCATTCTTGCCGACAGTGGCAAGTGTGATGCAAAAAGCCTGATGAGCGTGGCAAAGGCTGCCGGCGTGGAGGTCAGCAAGGGCATGGCAGCAGCATACGCCAAGATCCTCGAGAGTGTGTCCATCGATGAGGTGCTGGCCAGCATCGCCTTTGGTGGTGGTGCTGGTGCACCCGCTGGCGCTGGTGGTGCAGCTCCCGCTGCTGCTGCTGCCGCCACCACCGCTGCTGCTGCGGCCGAGAAGGAGGAGGAAGAGGAGGACGATGATATGGGATTTGGCCTCTTTGACTGAGCGTCGTACGCCTGTCTTGTTAGTCCTTCTCACGCGCACGCGAGAGAGCGAATGACTTCACGTGTTTTCTTTTTCTTTTTCTTTTCAATGGGTTGATCAGGTCTTCGGGGGGAGAAGAGGAGGAGCCGACCAGACGTGTGTGCCTTGCGAGACGCACATGTGTCTGCCTATACGGTCTCATTTTGCCTGTGGCAATTGGCTGGTGCTGTTTGCTCTCGTTTTTTTTCTTTCTTTTTTTATCTGCAAACCAATTGCGCTTTTCTTCCTTTTTTTTTTCATGTTTTTTTTTTTTTTTTTGTTGTTGTTGTTGTTGCTCTTTCTTTGTTTTGGGGGTGCCTTCCTTATGATGCCGGGTTTATCTCTCCTCACCCGGCGTTGCGAGGACAATAGGGAAAAATTGCGAGACACGCATCTCGGGTAATGACTAACCCGCAGCCGCTATCGACGGAGGACTGTGATGTCGTTGCACTAGAGAGTCCGATTGAGTTTGGCTCGTCTGACAAATTTACTGGGGATCGCCAAAAGGATGGCGTGTTCGACAACTGCGGGCGCCGCGTGTTGATTCTTTACATTAGCGGGACTATTGGCATGACACACACCGAGAGCGGTGCGTTGAAGCCGTGCAAGGGGTACCTGACGCGGGTGGTGCGCCAAATGGGGGAGACGCAAAACTGGTCGGAGATTCCACCGTTTGACATCCTCGAATACGATGAGTTGCTTGACAGTAGCGACATGTGTGGCTCTGATTATCTGCGCGTTGCCATGAGTGTGGAGCGCCACTACAACGACTATGATGGCTTCTTGGTGTTGCATGGAACAGATACAATGCACTACACCGCCAGCGCTTTGAGCTTCTTGCTCAAGAATCTTGCGAAGCCTGTTGTGCTGACTGGCTCGATGGTGCCGCTGGCTGAACCGCACAGCGATGCGCGTCAAAACCTCGTGATGGGCCTTATACTATCATCAAACCCGGCCATCTCTGAGGTGTGCATTTTTTTTAACGGCTCTCTGCTACGTGGAAACTGCTGCACCAAGCTGTACCACACATTCGGTGCTATATCTAGTCCAAACTGGCCCGCACTGGGCGTAATGAAGGCATCAGGGTTTCACCTGCGCAAACATCTGCTGCTGCCGCCACCGCCACCGCCACCACCTGATAGACCGCTGAGAGAAGAGTCAACCATGAATGGGCGCGTGATGGCATTTGTACTGCACCCTGGTTGTGATATGATGACATTGGTGAATTTGCTTCTTCGGGAGGATGAAGTCGTAGACACCGATGAAGAGGAGGAGGAGGAGGAGAATGCGGTAGCGAAAACGTCGCGCGACAGCGTCAATCATGAGGCCGCCGCTGGGAGCATGGGGACAAAAACAAAAGCGGGTGGTGTCACTGAAGGAGTGAAGAGCCGGACCCCAGTGGTAGATGCTGTACTGCTTGAGATCCACGGCGTTGGCGCGGTCGATACGTGTTACGCCAAGGCGCTGCAACATTTGGCACATGTGGCTGAGTCTCGTGGAGTCGTCATGTGTGCGATAACAAGGGAGCCTTCAGGTGGTCTTTTGCCAGTTGAGCAGCAGCGGCTGAACAGCATTGCCCCATACATCGTATACCTGCACATGACAGACGCTGCGGCGGAGGCGAAGCTCATGTATCTCTTCGGAAGAGGTCTCTCTCCTGGAGCGGTGCGGGAGATGATGCCCCTCAACTTTTCTGGTGAAATCACTTCTGGTGCGTCATGCAAGGCCAGACTGTAGTGCTGCAATGTGCGCATACAAACAAGCGCTCACTTTACAATGCATAAAACTATAGAAAACAAAAGAGATGGTATATATACGCATTATATGTGTGTGTGTGTGTCTGCATGTCTCTTGTAACCAAGGTATTGCGTCTCGCCCGTTTTTCTTCCTTGCGTGGAATTGGCTCATGCTCCTCCTTCTGTCGACATGCGTATTTTCCTCTGCACGAGAGGGGAGGGGAGGGGAGTGTCTGACCGGAATCGCTGGGAATATGAACGCTCTCCTCACTTTCTTCCATTATTTGATCTTTTTGTTGTTTCTTATTTTCTTTGCATGCATGGAGGAATGGAGGCAGGGTTTGACGAGGGCATTCTCAGCTGCCGCTCCCTGCAGCAGGAGCTGCGTGCTGTGACGGGTGAAAGGACCCGTCTTTCCCTGCAAGTGGAACAGCTGCAGTGCGAGGTGAAGAGGCTTCGGGCAAGCCAAAGGGGCAGCACAGTGGACGCCAACATGGCCCCCCATCGCCATACGAGGCTACAAGGAGCAAATAGTGAACTGCGGACCAATGTTCTCCTTTTCCCCAAAAACGAGCGGCGAGAGAAGATGCTGCAGCATGTAAATGAGACGAAGACATCCCCCACACTGCGGTCAGACTGCTGCATTGACAGTGTGCGGCTTCCGATCCCAGAACTACTCTCTGCTGTGCGCGCCACCCTTAATCCTGGGACGATACCACTTGATGATGGTTCGTCGGCGACCATTGAGTACGCGGACGACTACGTCGTCGTGCGTGGTTCACGGCCTAGTTGCGGTGCCTTCATGAAACTGCTGCTCAACACTGTACTGAAACATGTGGAGGGTGGAACGCATGGGAGGCCAAATGACGCGCACCACGTCTCTCCCGCCGCCGGTGAAGTGAATGCCCTCGCAATTTGCTCCAAGGAGGTTAAGAAGGGCAGGGTGCGCCTTGGTGCGTCGGTCTTGCCAGAAGTATCGTTTAGTGTGGAAGACGACGAAGACGACGACGACGACGAGAAGGAAAAAATGATTCACAAGCTGCGCCAAGCGCTGGAGATGGGACGTGTAGAGTGTGAGCGGGTGCAAATGGCACGTGACGAAGCAGAGAACGAGTCTGCACTGAAGGAGGCAACGTTGAATGCTGAGCGAGCTCGACACATGCAGGTGATGCAGGGGCTGGAAGAACGAGTGCGGCAGTTGGAATTGGATCTGGGGAAGAAGACGGAGAGCCTTCAAACTGCCCTGCATCGGCTGGGGAAGATGGAGCGGGAGCAAGAGGTAGCAGGAGAAGAGGAAGCGACGATGGTGATTCTTCAGCGGGAAACGGAGCTCCTGCGCGAAGAGAAGGAGCGCATGTCAAATCAGTTGAAGAGAGGTAGTTCCATGGCCAAGCAGCAGCACAATCGCCTGTGCCGTATGGAGTCTGCTGTGGCTCATTTGTGCCGCAACGTATTGAACACCAGTGAGATTGCCGCCGCTGCAGCACCAGCCGAGGAAGGAGGAGGAAAAGGCGGATACGGAACAGGGGTATCGCTTCTTCTCTTGCACCGTCGTGATGGTTTTCATGGTGACGTCGATATGCAACGTGTGCGTACGCTGGTAGACTCGCTCTCTGCCAAGGTGAAAAATGAAGCCACTGTGGAGGAGGGGGCGTTGATGGAAGGGTGGCTTGCTGATTTAGAGGCATTGCTGGATATGGAGCGCCGCGCCTGGAGGGCGACACTCGAATTCGCTCTGCATGAACGTGATGCTGCACTGCAGGCACAACGAGAGGAGACGCTCCTCCTCCGCCGCTGCTGCAAGGGAGCAGCAGGTGTGACATTGCTGCCGGGTGGCGACAAGGGCGGTGCTACTGCAGAACCCACATCGCAGAAGGACTGGAGAGTGGGGGCGACAGCGGTGGCAGCTCAGGAGGAGAACGTGGCGTTGCGCATTGAGTTGCATCGGTGCCTTGAGGAGATGAGGCAGATTGGCGACGCCGTTGCACGCTCACAGGCTTTGCAGCAGGAGATGCAGGGGAAACTGCGTGCGTGTGAGCGGCGCGTTGGTGAAAGGGACGAAATGATACTGCGCATTGAGCGAAAGCATGCGTGTGAGCTGATGACTGCACGGGAACGGGAAAGGTCATTGGAATTGCAGTTGCAGCGGCAGCTACAAGAACAACGACAACAACAAAAACAGAAACAGCAGCGTGACTGGGTGGGCGAAGTCCACACATTGGATGATGCCGGTGTGGTGCAACAATCGCCGCATGATATGACGTTGCATCTTGTGCAAACGCCCGTGCGGAGCAGCCGCTGCGTGCGGAACGCGACAACACCCATGACTGGCACTCTTTCTGCGCGCAAGGAGAAATTGAACGAGACGATTCACGCCGCCGACAGAATTGACCACCCTCTTGCTGCATCCGTCAGCGGCCCCACCCCAGGGTTGGGGGGGCCGATGATGATGGCGAAGAGGAGCAAGAAGCAGGGGGCCAACGGTGCCTTTTCCTCCCCACCCTTCTCCTCGTCGACGCTCACGGGCGCACTGCGGAAGGAGAACTTTGAGGGTGCGCTGGACGCCATTTGCTCCCACCAAAAATAGGTGGTCGCCACTCTAACGAACACAAACACACATACACATACACACATCTCACATAATGCGGCTGGCCGTTATGGTGGCGTCGCGTTGCGTGCGATTCGTTTTTCTCCCCACCCCCACCCCATGCCTTCCTTCTCTTCTCGAGTCTCTCTGATGATGGCGTATTGGGACTGCCCTCCTCTTTTGTTTGTTTATTTGTCCGTCTCTCTCTCTTTTTTTTTTTATTATTTATTTCTGTGTGTGTGTGTGTACGTTTTTTCTTCTGCCGTTGGAGGAGCGTTTTGTTTAGCAGAGTGCTGTTGAGAGGCGGTGTAGAGTGGCAACAACCGTGGCACCAGACGAGTTGTACATTTTATATTTTACACACATACCGATAAACAACAACAACAACAACAACAAAAAGATAAAATAAAAACGAAACAAAATACCAAAAAAAAAAAAAAAGCTTTTACTCTTTTTTTTTTTCCCCCTTCGGTAATGCCCTCTTATGACAGCGAGGCTCTCAGCGGCCAGTGGACCTCTCTCTTTCTCCCACTCGAAGAGGATGTGCTGTTCGCCTCATTCATCACGCTTCTTTGCTCACAGCAGCAAGAGCAGCAGCAAGACGAACGGCACCGGGAATTCTCTAACGCTGCTTCTGATGCGCCGTCTGCTCTTGAGGTGGCCAAAGTAACGTGTAACGCTAACGCAGATGAGACGCGGTCTCCGCTATTCGCTCTATGTGGGGAACGCGCAGACACGATTGCGTGTGTGCTGGTGAACCGCGATGTGGTGTTTTATGACATGACGGACGGGTGGCAGGGACCGAAGGAGATCCGTCGCTTGTGTGGCACCAAAAGCCTTCGTGGCTGCAGCTACTCTGAAGCCACGTGTGCCTCGTTGATACCGCTAGATGTGGCCTATATGTGCCGCGTCACTGGAATGCGCCAGCCGCGAGTGGGCACCGAATCATCATCTAATGGGAACGCAGTTGCGGAAGCAAAGCGTGCTGCAGCAGTCCGGAAAATGTCGCCCTCTGGAGGAGGGACGATGTATCTGCGTGGTGTGGTAGGCTCAGCTGATGGACGTGTTGATGTTTTTTCTGAGCATGGCTACGTGTTTGGTTTCGTTGCCCACGATTCGGCGGTTGTGGGAGTGAGTGCTATTTACACCTCGAGTGACTCTGCTGCAGGCAATGATAACGATGCCAGTGTTCCTCGGCGCCAGTATGACACCATGCTTTCCCAACATGAGAGTGCCGATGGGCGCAGCTTTGAGGATGCCACAGCGAATTTGGGCTTTGTCACGTGCGGCAACGACGGGGTATTGTACGTGTGGAGACGACAGGGCCTTTTTCTGAAACCAGAGGTGCTTGACAGGAGCGCATGCTTCTCACGTACCCTCAAGTGGAATGTGGTGCAGCCATTCAGCCGCGACTGGCTGCTAGATGGCATGGGCGCTGTGCGCGTGCCGCTGCTGGTGTATACCACCCCAGGGTTAGAACATAAGCTTCGCATCCGCAGCACGATGACGCTCGAAGACGTAGAGCCAAGCGTGGAACTTCCCGGCGCCTGCTTCACCCGCACCACCGCCGTCGTCTCAAATGGGGAGATGGCGCTGGTGGCGCGCGGTAGAAAGGTGTATCACGTCACTTTCGCTAATTCCCGTTGTGAGTTTCTTTTCACCGCGCGGTATACCGTGGACGGCCTGTACACCGGCAAGGGAAGCGTGCTTGCCGCAGCCACTTGCGACCGAGAGGGGTTAATGTACATCCTGACCCTGGAGCCCATCGCAGTTCTCGGATTCTACTCTGTGCACGGTGGAGGGAACATTCGCTCCGTCTCGCTGCACCCGGCATCACAGCTCGTGACGGTTGTGGGTGGTAATGGCGTGGTAGAAGTCGCGAAGATGCCGGACGAGTGGTGTGCAGCCACGGGAAGAAAAGGGGGAGCAGCCGCAACCAAAGCAACGACCGCAGTAGTCACGGCTGCTGCTGCTGCTGCAGCGGCGGCCAACGATGCCCACCCATCGTTTAACGATGTGGCAGACGCCATTCCAGCCGCGAGGGTGTTGCATTGCCTCGCTGAGCTGCAAGACGAAGGGTCCGACAGCCATAACAAATCACTCTCAGAGCGACAGCGAGCCGTTGCGCAGGAGGCGCTGCTTCTGGCTCGCATGACAGTACCGAAGGAAACAAAGCGCTACCTGCAAAACAACTCCGAAGTCCTCTGATGGTCCTCTCAGTGCGTAGAAATCACCCCCTCACCACCCTTTCCGCTCTGGATTCGATCTCCACTCTTCTTCTTCTTCTTCTTCTTCCCCCCCCCCCCCCCTCTCTCTCTGTTTATATCTAAGCCTCTCCGTTTGTATATTTAAATAAATAAATAATATATAAATATATATATATATATATATATATATATATATTTGTGTGTGTGTATAGGTGTGTAGTATGCAGCGGCCGGTACCCTTTGTGCGTATCATGTGCCACAATGTGACATGCACGAGAGAAGAAGAAGAAGGGGGTGTTGGTGTGTGGCACTTGTCTCGCTGTTTTTGTTTTTGTTGTCGTTGTTCCGTTCCTTTGGAAGCTTGCGAAAGGAATCCGAAACTCGATGCGG
>JASANX010000923.1:7405-48525 GCA_030849745.1 Trypanosoma scelopori | reverse complement strand
ACCATTGGACGACACTCCCCTCAAAAGCCTGTAACATTAAAAGGAAACTGGGAACTTGTGCCACCACTGCAGCATTTGGTTGTATGCGAATCGATGTGCACCTCTGCTCCTCCTTTGCACCCCCCCCCCCACCCCCCAATCACGCGCCTCAAACCCCTCTTTCTTGTCTTTCCGTCTGTCTGCCTCTGTGCGTTTGTGTGTGTGTGTGTGTGAGCGGGATGAGCAACAGCAGCAGCGGAAGAAGAAAGAAAGAGAGTAGGGGAGGGCGCCCACCACTGAAAACTAGTGCACCATCATCAGCCCACGACCACCAATGTTTTCCCTCACCGCCTGGATGTGGTCAATCACACGGTTATCTGACGTTCTGCATATATAGACAACAAGACGGTTGTGAATGCCGTGTGTGTTCAGCAACCGCCGCATCATCTTTGGGCTCCACTCGAACTCTGTTCTGCAGTCATAAGAGCAGGGCTCAATGACGTTAATGGTGGATTCACCCTGAAAGTATTTCAATTCCACCGCGAAGGCGCGATCATTGTGAAAGTCACGGAATCCCGCGACAAGTCCATGATCGTGCATCACCCTTGCGCAACCACGCGTCTCGATTGTCGACGGAACAATGACGAAGCGCTTACATTGCTCCGTTGCCTCACGAATACGATGGCAAAAGTCGTAGACTGGCGTAGGCAAGTTGTGCGCCGCATCACGGGATTCACGCTTCTCGATTTGCACGCGGTCTTCGTCCTGCGCGCTTGGTGCGTCGTATGTGCCGTAGTACAACGCATGATCTCCCTTGTGCTGAAAAAAGAGCCGCGTAATGGGGTCCGCAGGGAGATCGCGGCGACGCTCCACGCCAGGAAGATCCACGAGCTGCCGCTGCGGCACGGCTCCTCCCCACGCTCCACTACTGCCTCTGCCATTCACCACCCCACTCCGCTGCAGTCGTGCACGAAACGGGAGACGTTCCTCTTCAAGAAGAGAATTCAGTTGCTGTCGAAGCCGCTTCTCATCGTTTTTCACATCGTTGGCAATCGCGAAAAGAGCTCCCTGACGTTCTCGCTTCCCATGCAGCAGGCGATGCGGATTCGGCGGCGGCGGCCCGGCGCCGTACACCTTTGCCAAGGAGATGAAAGAGCGTCGAAACATTTTCGCAGCGCCCTGGGTGTAAATAAATAACTATATATACTGCACGCTTCAGTCTCCGTATATTGCAGGCGGGAGGGAAGGGGGAGAGCGTGGTCGTCGTCCTCCCTTCTTCGCCTTGCTGGCCCTTTTGTAGTCACCTCCTACACACCTCCCACCGGCCACTCCGGTTGTTCCCCTGAAACAGGCGCAGAGAGAGAGAGAGAGGGGCGCCAGTACAAAAATAAACCACAGGCGGTTGTTTTTTTTTTTCTTTTTCAAAAAAAAAAAAAGTGGGAGGCGCCCACCTCCTCTCGCTGCAGCACGCAGAAGATGAGTGCGCAGAGAAGCGGGGGGAAAAGAACACATAGAATAATATATATTTGCTTCGCACTGCTCTTGATGCGGTTTGATTCACTGGTGTCTTCGTTCCACCCCTCTCAATCGCCCACCGCGTGCACCCCCGCGTCTGTATTGGTGCCCATCACTGTTAGCCTCCCACCAAAAACACAATCACTTTAATCGCAAAGATAAAGGCAAACAAAAACTTAAAGAAAGAACTAAACGACCTGTCGGTACATCTCGTACGGGCCACTTTCGACCGTCTCGCGGTGAATCTTCACAATGCTACCTCGGGAAAGGCCCAGGTACGCCACCATCGGATCGTCGTCAAGGATGCGTGGCAGCTGTGAGAGCGTCAAGTGGCGACTCTGCAGAAAGGCGTGCGCTTCCTCAGGATGAAGCCTAGTGTGCAGCGGCACCGTCTCGTTCCGTGCAATGTTGCATGCGAGTGCATCCTCCTCGAAGAGCTGAACGGACATGATCGGTTCTGTCATTCCAGTGCGAAGACGGCCGCCCAATTCGCGTGCGCCTCGGCGCACTGCGGGGGGTATTTTTCCTGCTGAGACAATGATCATGCAGCACGCCTGCCTCTGCAGCGCCTTGCTGCGGTACTCCTGCAACTCAGCCATGCTGAGCGACAGTGAGCCGGAGAAGAAAACAAGCATCGTCTTATCCTTTTCGTCATTTTTGATCTCGGACCCTTCATCAGCATTCTTGCCTCTTGTACTACAGATAAGGCGCATTGCACTATGCATCGGAATCCACGATTGCTCTCCCTGCCTGCGACTAACGCCATTCTGCTCCAGGTCTTCCTCGCACATCACCTCCTTATCGACACCTCTTGACGACGCCGACGGTGCGGATGGCATCACATAGTGCTGCAGAAACCACTCGTAGCTCAGCCCCTCCTCATCGCTGTAGATGCTTGGGTTGCAAATGGCCTGCGCAACGGCAGAGGGATGGCGCACATTGAAACCGCGGTCCATGCAGAGGCGAATAATCGTGTTGAAGGCACGATAAAGCCGTGCAACTTTCAGCTCCGCAATGGAACTCATCCCTTCTGTATTGCACCCTCTCTCTTTTTCTTTCTGTCTCTCTCTCTCTCTCACGGAGTGTATAATAAATATTAGTGCGTGCTTTTTTGTTATTGTTGTTGTTTTAATATGTTCTTTTAATCCTGATTAGCACCAACTACAATTACACGCAAACAGACACAAACAAACAAAAGTACCGGCTTCTCTTCCGTACCGAAAAACCACCACCACCACTCCTGCTCGTTTCTCAACAGATTGGGGATGTGTAGAGGCAGAAGGAGAATAGCAGAATGAAGAGAAGATCGCAATGATGAACGTGTGACAACAACAACAGCAACAAACAAACAAACAAAAAAAAGTGCCCCCAGACCGCCAGAGACTGAAGCTGCTAAAATACCCAGCTCACACACACACACACACACACACACACTCTCCCTTTCTCTCTGTCTCTTCCACATCCAGACGGAAACATAGCATAGGTGTTAGCATCCGGGGATGCGCATGCATGCATGTGTGTGTGTGTGTGTGTGTGTGTATGTGTATATTCTCATGTACACACTCAAAGGTGTCTACACCACCTGGCGGTATGTCACGTAGAATCCCGCCGACATGCTCTTACGTTCGATGCGCACTACCCGCCCCCGTTCTAGCCCCAAGTACGCTGCAACGGGATCCGTAGAAAGAATGCGAGGCAGCATAGACAGTTGCAGCGCGTTCGCCTGCAGCATCTCCTTCACCTCTTCATCCTCCAGCTGAGTGTGCTTCGGCACCAGCTCATGATGTGTGATGTTCACCACAAGGTCGTCCTCGTCAAAGAGTTGTATCTTCAGATTCAGGCTACTGCGATTGAGATCATCCACGTGCCGCTTGACCGTCGCGTTCACCTTACCGTGCGTCACAATGATCACACGGTCGCAGTTAGCCTCCGACGCCTGCGTATGATATCGCTTCATCGTCTCCATTGAGAGTCCATCGGAGAAGAACACCATCGCGCGGCTGCGCTGCGTCCCACCGATGCGCTCACACGGCACTGTCATGCGATCTCGGTAAATTACCCCCTCGCGAATATCAGCGTACATGTCTTTGAATTCATCCACAGTGGCTGGAATAATCTTGTCCGCCACTTGGTACTTCCTGTCACGCATCATTTCCCCAACAGTGCGCATCACACGGAACATCTTGTCGTACACCAGCGCCTCCTGCCCAATAGCGTTGCCGTCACCGCCCATCATTTGACACACGCACCCGCCCTCTCCTCCGCTGCGCCCGCCTCACTTACTTGCAAACCCCCCCCCCCCCCCCCAGAAAAAAAAAAAAAACGCCTTTTATTTATTTATTTAATTATTAATGTGCGTATGTATTTGGTGTTTGTTTGCTCGTTTGTTTTGTGTGACAAGTAACACGGAAGGAAATAAAGGCTCAGATACGCTGCACAGAAAGACAAAGCCATACAGAAACACAAAGACGCGTGCGGCAGAAAACATCATTCCTTGTCGCCTCGCCCTTTCCGACACACTATTATTCCTTTCCTCATGCATCGCTCGTCTAAAACGGGGCACCCACCGTTCACAAACGGACGCACTATGTCCGAACGTTGAAACAAGACGCGCCTGTTCGCCTCTTCTCTCCGTCCCCTTTTTTTTCTTTTTTCGTGTGTGTGTGTGTGTGTGTGTGTGTGTGTGCATTTTCTTGTTCTCGTTTTATTTGGTGTTTCCTCTTCCTCATGTTCAGTCTGTTCCCTCCTCCGCCTTCTATGTCATCGTTGATGAGCGTGACGGTGATGCGACGCCTTTACTTTCCCCCACGACCCCCCCCTCCCCCCGCCTCTCCTCCCCTGTCACAGTGTGTTTTCATGTTTCCCCCACCACACCGCACTTTGTGGTGGGCGAGGCGGGGAGGGGGAAATAATAAACGAAGATGGTAGTGGTAAAATAAATAAAGAAACGAATCAAGAAAAGGGGAATCGTGTGGCGCAGGACCGGCAAGAAACAACGCATGACGCGACTCCAATAGCACGGCCACACGAGGGAAGAAGGTGAAGGGGAGACGTAAAAACGGCGTTATTTTATTTCTTCCCGCCATTCACTTCACCCTCTTCTTCTTTCTTCCTCTTCTTCTTCTTTTTTTTTCTTTTAAAATCCTTCTGTTTGCTTGTGTTTTGCGGCGCCTCTTCCTTCACTCAACCAAACAGGGGGATTGGTGGCGCTGTGGCAGCACAAGAAAATGGCAGTGTGCACTCCGAGAAGTCACTCGATTCTCGATAAGTATTAAGTGGTGGATATGAATCGGAAATACCCCCCCCCCCCCCCCTACTGCCACCATCATTACTACTACTACTACTATTGCAAGTCACCTTGCACGCATTTCATGACGCCCGTGTGGGTCACGTGAGAGTGCGGTAGAATGAGGATTCTCCTGCTGCTGCGCGCAGGGAAGAGAAGTTTCACTGCGGCTGCGTACTCTGGCAGAAGTCATAATGGTATTTCTTTCCGTTCCAAATGCAGGAGTAATTCGAGGCTCCTTTGGAAATCCCCTGGGAGACACAACCTTGAATGCGCTACCACCCTCTGCATTACGGCGCTGGAGACGAAATGCCGCAAGTGTCCCGCTGGGGTTCTTCACTACCGTCAAAATCACGTGGGAGCTGATGGAAGACGCCACCGCACTACGAAATTCCTTCAGCGAGTGCACACAGATCCCATCCACCTCCCGCACTTCATCACCACGTTGGACGCCAGCCTCAGCAGCCTCTGCCTGCACCTCCACAACGACCAACGAATCAGATACGACGCGCAGCCCCAGCGGCAAGCACTCGCCTGACCGCATTGTAGCGGACGGTTTCAATCTCTTGTCAAGTGAGGACGCCCGCGAAGCAGAACGAACACTGCTTGTGCGACTCCAGCTGGGTCGTGGGGTGCCGCTAATACAGGAAGAAGAATATGTCGGTGTTCGACTCTCGCCACGCGAGGGCAGCGCATTGCGGCTCGAGGAAGTTCGCCTCAGAGAGGAGTGCCGCGCAGATAATAATGATTGGAAGTTTTCCATTTCTCGCAGCTGTGACTGCTTCGAACGTGCGGAATTCGGCTTCCTTGTTGAATTCTCTATTGCCCATCGTTGCGGCAAGCTGCAGTGGCCTTGGGTTTGTGCGACAGCACTCGGCGATTTGGTGACGATTCCAGTGCATCGGTCACGCGCTGAACCCGTTCTCGGGGACACAACATACCGCGGCGTGGGTCCTGCAGCCCCTTTCGTGGCTCGCATGCGGGGGTGAAGATCTACATGCGCTACACCCAGACTCTTGCCACCATCCTGAGGGGCTGACAGTACAATTCCCAGATGTCGTCCCCGCCTCGGCCGTTTGTTCAGGCGCGTTCCAACAAAACATCTCCATTTCACGAAGAAGCGAAGAAGAAGAAACTGCGTGGTACACCGTGACAACGCCAGCACTGCATGTTCCCGTCGTAGTGCTGCATTCGACATGCCAGAAGAAGAACGCGTGATGTGCAGGCGTGGCGCAGCGTCTAGAGAAAACGGACGGGTCTCGGTCCGTAGAGCCGAGTGCGATGATGTGCTGATTTTCTTCGACAACAAGGGCTCAATAGGGCGTTGCTGCTGCTGTTGTTGTTGTCCTGACGTTCGTGGTGTCGCTCTCATCGTGGCTCCAGGTCCAGGGTGTGAAAAGGGAATCGGGGGCGATTGCATCGGCTGTGGGCCGCTCGTCTCCCCATGTTCGTCATCGTCGGTGGGGTGCTGGACGAACTTCTGCGGAGTCTTCTTCCAAGACGAGACGAGTTTCGTGTTTTTATTTCCTCCCTGCAGCGTGATGGCAGCTGTAGGGGGTGCCGGCTTGCGATTCATGAAGCAAAGAGCAGGAGAACTCGGACTACTGGCGACGGAGGAGAAACCGCTCGCGGTCTCGGGGGCCGCGATTAACACGGCGGGGATGTTGATAGAAGAGTTTCTCGGAAGCGGATCCGTATCGCCGTACATGTCAAAGTGTAAATTTCGCTGCCGCAGCGCCGAGACTGTCACAGCTAATTTCTTTGCCACATTCTTCAGGTTCATCCGCTTCTCCGGAGAGTCAACACCGCCATCACCGTGCAACGGCGTACACATTGGTGACTGTGACGGCGTCGATGACTGTGCCGAGCTCGCCACCGGCAACGACATGCCGTGGGGACCACCAACGGCCACAGGGACGTGATTATGAAGATAACGATCACGGTCGTCAGGCATGACGAGGCGGGGTATCACAACATTCTCCGACGATGGAAGCACGTCATCGGAGCTGTACTTGGCAAGGTGTGGATTCGCCTTCACCAAGGCACCGATTGGAAGGTCATGCAGAATCGCGAGACGGGTGAAAGTGACAGGCTCATTGTTGGGCGTTGATGTGACATCCACTGGCTGAGAATGTGACTGCAGCCCAGACACATGTGAAGTCACTTTTCTGTTGGTTGATAACATAATCTTATCCACATAATCGTTGGAAGATTCATCGTCCTTTAGCACCCTGTTGGAAACCGGGAGATGACTATTCGCATCAAATACCTTCATACATCGTCCGTCGTTTGCACAATTCCCCCATTGGTTCCTGTTACTGACATCATCGCGATCACGGCTACTGCTTCGGCTGTGGTCGAAATCAATGATATGGCTGCCACCAGTTGCATCTTGATGAAGCGATGCGTTTGTGTTACTACACCCAACGCAGCGCTGGTAGACTGCACGAACTCGCGGGAAATCAAAAACAGCAAGCAGTGCGTTGATCTCCGTCTCATGCAGATAACGATCGTGGAATAGATCAAAGGTGGCGTGAAGACTGCCAAGAGCAAATTTCACGTGCCTCACGCTTCCCTCTGGGAGCTCAAACAATGTGACAATCTCCATCACAAATGTGCGAAGCAATTCATCTTTGTTGTGCTCAAGCACCACATCCCATCTATCCCCTTGAAATACTTTTTCATGTGTCGTGGATAGCCACAGCAGCGCTGATTCCTTCGAGTTTTGTGTTTCAACGGCTTCCTTTCGTGTGGCCGATATCGGTGAAGGATTTCGAAGCGCGCTACCTTTTCCGAAACAAATGCTGCCTTCATCCCCCGTCATATTGAGGTTTACAGTGCCGTCCGCAGCGTCACTATCGTCCTTGTGTTTGTGCTTGTCCTCGCTGCAGGATCTGATAGGGGACGCTGACGAAGAGGAAGAAGAGGGCCGCAGCCTCTCACCACCATCCCGCATTGCCAGCGAATGAGGGAGTTCGTGTTGCTGCAGAGCATAGCGGTGCGGCAGCATAAGCGGGACGTCATACGGGCATGCAGTGCCGTCTGGTCTCCCCGAACTCTGGGGCGTGTGATGCATTGCAGGCCCATCCACGTGCTGATGAAGGAGCGATGATTCCTTTGAGAGACCCAATTCCCGTGGCTGATCCTGCTCCATCATGGGCGGATTCTGCTCACATCCCGCCAAAATGATCTCCTCGTGTGTCTGCATCACATCACGCAAGGGCATCTCCTCATACACTGGCGACACCACCGCATTACCAGATGGGTGGTTAATATTGTACCCGTGGGTGTTCCACTTGTTATCGTCACTCATAATGTCACTACCTGGTGCAATTGTTCGCCCAAAGTCGATTGGTGTCAAGTTGCCAACGTCAAGACTTGTGACAGAACCCCATGGACCATCGTTGTTGCTGCTGTTCCCGCAGGCCTCGAGCATCTTCTTTTCCTGAAGCTTTTCACACAGAACAAACATCCCAATAAATTCATGTTGATCTATTCTCATTTGAACATCGTCGTCGTCCAGCGATGCGGGAAGACGCACCTCAAACTTGACCAACTGCTCACTCTCAGTTAGCATTGGCGCCCCCTCTTCCGCCAGACGCACATTTTCCACCCACTGGACGGGGATTCCAAACAAGAATCCAATCTCCGCTGCAAAGACATCTTTCCACAGGATGGGAGCACCTGTGGTGGTGGTGGTGGTGGTGGTAATAATAGAAACCGCATCAGCACCCTTGGTGTTACCGTCTTCACGCAGCAGTTCATGCCAGAGATGGCCCCGAAACCGCCGGATATGCGATGTTACCCGAGTTGAAGACAACGCATCACCAGCCGTCTTTGCATCGACATTGCTCTTTAGAATCCGCAAAGGTGCATTTGGCGGCGGGGGATCATGCCTAAAAGCGAGCAGATGGGCGTTGGAAGCACAGAGCTCTTTCAGTGGGATTCGATGAGCTGCTGCCGTTGTTTCCATCGAATCCTCCTGCGACTGCCGCGAAGCAGAAAAGGTTAAAGAATCCCTGTGCGGCGGCAAAGATGACGGTGCTGTGGAGGTGACAACATCCTTTGGTTTTGACGACGCATCCTGCAGCCCAAGACACGGTATTTGGCTCCCCTCAGCGCTACCGCATCTACTGCTTGTCTCATCGTCGCCAGGTGTCACCTTGTCTCTGGTGTGGCGAGCAGCCGTGGTTGGGCTCCCAGAGAGAGACCTCTCTTCCAGAGAGCAGAGAGGCTCCGCGGACGACGGGAAATGAGGTGCTCCGTGAACGCCCTCCGTGGTTAAACGAGGGTGATACTCAATTCCAGGGGAACTCGAACAAGTGGTGGATGGCTGCACGTCTTCAGCCGATGCGGGGGGCTGCGGCTTCGTTGCGCGGGAACACAAATCATCGGCTGACGATGACGATGACGATGTTGTGACGAGCGTGGCAGCCACAACAAGAATCATGTCCAGCAGCTCTTTCAGAGCTGCAAAGGCGCGTTCGGTGATGACGCGCCGCCCAAGTGACCCTTCGCTCAGCAGGCCAACGTGCTTGAGGCTGCTCAGCGTTGATCCCACACGCCGCACTCTCTCACGCAGGAGCCCAGACTTGCGCACAAAGAGCGGAAAGTCCAAAAAGCGCAGCTTCGGCACCTCATCAGTGCCCTCAACTGTGTCACTGTGGGAAGTTATCTCACCTGGCACGCATCCAGCCCGCAGCCGGTTGAGCAGCATGGAGGCCTGCTCGCACATGAATCTACACTGCAGCACGAGGCTTTCCTCCAACTCCGAGAGTTTCCCAGTGGCAGAGCGTGCGTGAGCATACGGCTCCCCGCGAGCAACGGCGTGGACATCTGCGTTGCCGAGAAGCTGCTCAAGTGCATCTACTGCATGCTGACACGTAGACTCCGCGGATGTAGGTAACATTGACAAATGTCACTCAAGACACGACACCTCTCACCCCTTTCTGCACTCCGATGCGCTACACCTTATAGCGATAGACGACTAGGCGAGGAGGCGGTCGAAAAGAAGAACCGCGTGCAAAACGCATCAGCGAGATAATAATAAAATTAAAAAAAAAAAAAGAAAAACAAACCACAAATGAGAAAACTCATGCAATGCGCATCCATACATATATATATATATATATATACTACAAGAAGAACAAAACGCGTCATCACGTATCACATTCTTCGCGAATCTGAAGTTGACTCCAAGGTACAACTCCAAGCTCTATGCGCTTGCGCTCCACCAGGGCCATCACATCCTCGACCGTGACGCTGGCATCGTCCTTGTACTGCTGACGCTCCATTTCAAGCTCACCGCTATTTTTCTTGTGCTTCAGGCTTGACCGATGCATTTCCGCTGACCGACTATCGCTGCAATACACATCACAGGATGAGCAGTAGAATGCACCCCCACGACGTGCAGTCCCGTGCGATTGAAGCATGGGGCGGCTAAGAGGAACGGCTAATCAAAGCACTAACAATGGTAGAAGAGGAAGCAGCTGTAGCAGTAGAAGCAAGTGGTAGCAGAGGCAGCCCAACCACGGCGTGAAGACGGCATGCCCTCTTCACTTACTTTCATTTTAGTCAATGAGACCGTTTGGGGTGGGAGAGGAGGGAGAAAAGAACAACACAGAAGGAAAGACTCTTGAACAGAAGCAAGCACAACATCGAGGAGACGAGCGGAGGGTGCGAGGGTGCATAGACAAGGAACGTAGAATCAGGTGGGAGTTTGGCATCAACAGTTCCCAATGCTAACGCGGTCAAACCGCGTCCCTGCAGACAAGCCCCAACGGGAAAACAAAACAAAAAAAAAAAAACAGAAACACCACCACAAATACGAGTCCCCTTAAATACAGGCAGAGCGCGGCGCACACACGCACACCCCAGAGACCATCACAACAGTGCGGTGAATTGAGATGAAAACAAAACAACAGTAACAATAACAACAAGAAAAGGGGAAGGATGAATCTAGAACAATTTTACTGGAAATCCCACCTCCACTTTGCGAGGTTCAGACACTCAGTTTGCCACCTCTCAATACTTCGCTCCCCTTCTGTTCTTCTCTTCCCCATCTCGTGCTGTCCGTCCGTCGCTGTATCAAGAGACTCACAAACGCGTACTTGCCCTCATCCCTGTAGATGATAGTTTCTCACCGCGGTACACGGAGGGGTTTGGGTGAAGCTGCGCAGCCATGACGCTCGCAAGAACATCAATACGGCTGCTAGTGTCAGTGGAGAGGAGGCGGTGATGGCGCTGGGGGGAGGTGGGGCCATGATGCATCATGTTGCATCTTTCCCCACCCCACACTCGACGGCCGCCACGCATGTTGCCCCCATCCACAACCCCATTGCTTTTTCCAGTGGTGGTGGTGGTGGTGACCCTAACGTTGTTGCAGGGCCCTTGCTGCGGCTGCCGTGAAGCAGAAGAAGCAGTGTAAAACGGTTGCGGGTTCTTTAGGGAAAATGACCCACCACCACCACCACCCATCCGACACTTTGCCTCCTGTGGGTCTGTAAACGGTGAAGTGGCAGTAGGGAGCGGAAGACACTCGTCGAACATGGAGGGTGTTGGAAACAAATGTGAAAATTCACACCCCGCAGTGGCCACGCGCTCGGCTTTCAGTTCCCTTTTTCTATCAGCGCACATGTGAGAAGAAATTGCAGAGGAAATGGTAGGCGCAGCAGCCCCCACCGAGGCACTGACATTAGCCTCGCTCTGCAGCGGTGCGACGCACTTCACTTGCTCCCGGTACTGCTTCATCGGTGGCCCACACCCACCCGAGTGCAGCTCGGGGTTCTGGCTGCCAGTATCTGCTTCCTCGCTGGGAAAGCACTGCGGTGTAAGCGGATGCACCCCCCTTCTGTCACCGCCACAGTTGTGATGATGATGATAGTAATGCACCACGCTGTGAACAGGTTCCGCTGTCTCCAGGGAGTGCCCTGCTGCAAGAACTTCTAGGGGGGTGGAAGCTAACGAAACAGACTGCAGCTGCAGGTGGCTGTTGTTGTTGTAGCTGCTGCTGCTCTGCTGCTTTTTCTGTGGTAAAGGCAACGAATAGGAAGACGCCATCTCTTGGATTTCCGTCTGTACCTCCACATCGTGGCCTGCGATCCGAGTCACCGGAGGCAACGATGTGACTTCGTTTTGTTGCTGCAAAGCCATCGGTGTGTACACGTCGTCACCGGGGTTGGGAAGCGAAGACGGATTTGCCAGAGACGCCGCAGCAAAGGAGTGCGACGATGGCACCTCCGCGTCTCGTCGGCAGCCCGAAATCGAAGCCGAATCATTCCCAGCGTATTGCATACACTCCCCCTCGAGTCCACTCACAACAAGCACGTGCGACTGCATCCAGTAGTAGCAATTACACAGCACTTTTGCCACCTGGACACTAACACCGAGGGCATCCATTGCCTCCCTTAGTTCTGCCATGGAGTGCTCACGCAAGTACGTACGACACGCCGTCGCCAGCGAGCGTGGGACTGAGAAAGGCGGCATCGCAAAAATAAGCTGCAGGCTTCCACCAAAAGTTCCGGTCCCGATGTTGTACAAATGATTCACTTGCTGCAACGCGGCACAAAGAGCTGATAACGCCTTGATGTAGGGATCCGCTGGGCCCGTCTTTCGCCTATCCTGAGACACAAGCATTCGCTGAAGGCTCATCAGCGCATCCTCGACCGACATTGGGTTACTGTTCCTGTCACCGCTGCCAGAGGCGACCACCGATTCGACAGGCGGCGGCAGGGGCGGAGGCGTAACAAACAACGAGGGGAGTGCTTCCAGCTGCTTCTCCATCGCCCGCAACCGCTCCTCCCACGTCAGAAACACTGCCTTCTCCGCCTTGGAGGAATCCAAGCGCTCTTCCGCCTCGCGTGACTTCCGCGCAACTATGCCGATCGCATTCTGAATGTCGACCATGCTTTCCTGCAGCGTCGCAATCTTTTCCTCATTTCGCCTACGCCATTGTCGATTTTCCTCTTTTTCTTCCTCGTCTTCCTCCCTCTTGGAGGATGGCAGTGCCGCTGCCCCTGCTGCTGTCATCACCGCTTCTCTCGCCCGCATGGCCTCCATATCGGCGTAGAGGCCATCTACTGCGGCGGAGAGTGTTTCCAGATGAAGTTGTATTCGCTCACCACGCAGGGCGTCATTCTCGGCAGTGCGATAGGCAGCAACATCGCCGGCTGCTTGGGACGCAGCAGGCAGACCATCAGGAAGTTTTTCCAGTGAGCGCATCACCTCCCCACAAAGTTTCACTAGTTCCCTGCGCACCTCACTGCATGACTCGGCGTCCTTTTTTCCAATTGAAACAAGCCGCTGATGCTCCTGCAGAAGTTCAGTAGATTTCTGCTCCTCAGCCACTGCTCGCCGTGTCCATGCATCCTCCCGCTCCGCCAAACAACTCCAGAGCTGCTCCTCCTGTGCATCACGCTTCTCCTGCTGATGTGTAAAGTAGTCTTGCATCTTCGCGGAGAAAGCCTTCTCGTGCGTTCTAGAAAGTGTATCCACTGCGTCGCGTATGATCAACATTAGCGCCGATGGAAGTCCCTGAGACGGCGATCCACCTCGGCACGTGTTCATGTCGCTTTGCCGAATCATTGCCGCGAGCTGCTGCGAGACATCGTCTACCAGCTTCTGCATGAGGCCATGTTCATTCAACAAAGTGCGGTAAAGCACAGATGCCTCGTCGCCACCGCCGCCGCCGCTGCCATTTCTTCTGGCAGACCGCCGCCGGCAATCGCCCGCACTGTCCACATCACTCCTGTCTCCCTTCCGACTTCCCTCATGAAGGCTGCTGCTACTGTGCCCACCACACATGTCCATGCCCATGCCCGTTCGCGGAGAGAAGAATTCAGAGGGGCTCTGTATCGGGTCAATGGGTGAGAGCCCACTAGGAAACTCGGCGCGCAGTGGGGAGGGCACGCTGAACTCGTCACGCCCTCCACGCACCTTTCGCACCGTGCCACTGCTCTGGCGTCGTGCCTGCACTTGTGCCGCGCGATATCCCAATTCATCGTCTACTAACGCACCTGATGGTCTGAGGGAGGACGTGACAGTGTGCCTCTGCTCTGCCGCATTGGCCACGCGGCAAGTCAATCGAGAAAGAATAAGATTTCGGTACGTGTTCTCATCCAGGGAAAGTTGCAATCGGGCAGCAGACTCCTCTTCTGCGAGTTGATAACACTTCCACCGCCCCTCAATCCGCATCACAAAGTGTTCCAGCCGCTGTTCACTCCTCCCCCTTTGACGTCTGCAGTTCTTGCGCACTCCGTTGCTTTTCCCATCGTCACAATGCTCTCTCCCCCGTCTAACACCGGTGCCATTGCCCTTCCTCTCAGCCCCCTCGACTCTGTCAGTGAAGAAGGAATCGTCACAATCGTCGCTCTCCGATGAAAGGGAAGTATGAAGGTTGTCGACCTCATCATCTGCGCTTCCCTCAAAGAGGCAAACAGGGGTTGTCGGTACCGACGCCATTGCCGCTGCTGTGGCAGCAGCCCCTGGTGCTATTACTGCTGCTGCTGTGGTCCTCTCGCCGTGCGGAGTAGAGAAGGAGTTTACCCTTGACCCCGCCGCCAAGCGACTTGCAGAGTGATTTCTAGGGCCGTTTCGCATGTCCTCAATCCACATACGTTCCTTCTGGTGACTGTACCGCACGCCAATTTTGTCCCGAAGTTCGCAAAGCAGTTCCCACATGTACTGCACCACCCACGGATTAACATACTGCACGCGAGACTCTAACTCGTGCATGCGCGTCTCGATCCGCCTGAGGCCTCGATGCACGACATCCACCTCTTTCACGGTTGCCTTATCCATTGCTTTCTTGTGTTGTACTGCAAGTTCCCGGTTGCGGGAGGTGTTGGTAGCACCTACCATCGTCGCACATGATGCCTCCGCCACGGAAGAGGGGTGTTTTGCAAGGACCAAGTCGCCCAAAGAGGCGGAGACACTCATTCCTTCAAACAATGTGGCTGCTTCACCTCGCTATGCAGTGTGCACTGCTTCTCGCTTAGTGTCTCCTTTCCGCTCTCTTCTTTTGCCTCTATGTCTCTCTCTCTCTGTGTGTGTCTCTGTGTGACAAGTGGCCTCCTCCAACTTTTTACAAAAAAAAAAACAGGGAAGAAGTGATAAATTTGAATTATATATATATATATATATTTGTAGGGGTGCATATACGCCAATATGCAGCAACGGTGCACAGAGGCATATGCGATCTGACTTGAGAAGCAGAAGAAGGGCCATTTTTTTCCCCCCCTCTTCGTGTTTCAGTCGTGTGTTTTGTTTGGATTCAGCGTTGCTATCAATGGCACTCCTCACTTTTCGCATTCTTTCCTTTTCCTTCCTTCCACTCAGACTTTTGGCCACATTACGGTTTCCCTCCCCCCTCTGAACCCTCCGCAGTGGTGCTGGTGGCCCTTTCCATGTGCCCTCACCCACCCCTAACGGCGACGGCGAGTTGAAAATTTTCCTTTGCCTCGCAATTGCCTTCTGTGATGATGAAAATGGAGGGGGTGCGCTTCTGCAATGACGGTGGTGGTGGTGGTGGTGGTGGGTGGCGGCAGCGGCAGCGGAAGCGCAGACGACACGCGTATGCGCACACGTACACACACACACACACACACCGTCTTGCACTCTCCTTTTTCTGCTGCTTCCTTCGCATCGCCTATTCGTTCCCCCCTCTCTCTCTCTCCCTCCTTCGTTCCTTCCTCCTCGCTACTTCGCGTCCGAGACACAGAATTTTAGATTGGATTCTTTGGAATCCCGTCCTGATTCCCATTTTCGGTTGCTCTTCTGCTCACTCACCCTTTCTTCCCTCGTTTTTTTTTTTGTTCCCTCCTCCCTCTCTCACGCTCTCTACTTCTTCTTCTTAGACTTTCCAGGAGCTGCCTTCACTTGCTTGATGCCCTCAATGCTCACCTTTGTGTCAAGCGAGAGGCACTCGGTCACTGCGCCCCACCCGACAGTAATTTTTCCCTCGCGAATGGTGAACTTCAGTCCCTTCTCCACCGGCATTGGGTACGCAAGCGTCAACACAAGATCACGATTGTCGCCTGGCATGCAAACCAGTGTCTTCTCGAATTCCTTCAGCTCTGCTGCCTTCTTCTTTTGATCCTCTGCGTCACGGCCGTACTTTTTGCTCAACTCCGCCGAAAGCTTTTCACTCTCTGGGAAGTTGATATCTGCTGTTACGTCAGCGCAGCGGAAGAAGAGCTGCGGGCGGTAATGGGGGCTAAAAGCGGTATGGCGGCCACCCTCTTCCTTTGTCAGCACATACACTTGCGCACGGACTCTGTTAAACAACGTCGTTGCACCAGGCGCAGAGAGCACCATGCCACGCTCCACGTTTTCCTTCGACAGAGTCGTCGTGTCACCAGTGCCCACAATGCTGGCGCCGACGGAGTCTCCAGGCATACACTCCTCCAGCGTCTTGTGGTACATCTCGATACCGCTCACCTTCACTGTCATCTTCTTTGCGCTAAAACCAGAGAGTTCAGCATCAGCACCAAGCTTCATCAAGCCCTGATCCACACGACCGGTTACAATAACGGACTTCTTGTCTTTTCCAATCTCGTAAACGTGCTCAATAGCCAATAAGAAGGGTTTTTCAGTTGCGCGTGGTGGGTCTGGAATCCACTCATCGCACTTTTCCACCAGCTCCATTATCTTCTTCTCGTTCTCTGGGTCACCTTCAACCGCCTTCACAGCCGACCCGCGGACAAACGGCGTCTCCTCAGCAGGAAACTTGTACTTCTCCAGCAGCTCACGCACCTCCAACTCAACCAGCTCAATCATATCTTCTTGTCCCTGCATCATGTCGCACTTGTTGATGAAGCACACAAGCGCTGGAAGACCAATTTGTGAACAAATAAGAAGATGCTCTCGGGTCTGGGGCATGCATCCGTCATTGGCAGCAACAACGAGAATGCCACCGTCCATCTGCGCAGCACCGGTAATCATGTTCTTGACAAAATCCATGTGACCCGGACAGTCTATGTGGCCATAGTGGCGCTTCTCCGACTCATACTCCACGTGGGTCGCGTTGATGGTGATCTTACGGCTTTTCTCCTCCGGGGACTTGTCAATGGCGAAGTAGTCAAGCGCCTTCGCACTGCCTTTCTTTGAAAGTACTGTCGTGATGGCAGACGTGAGTGTCGTCTTACCGTGGTCAACATGGCCAATAGTGCCAATGATGAGGTGCGGTTTGCCACGCACAAAAGCCTCCTTCTTGGAGGACAAGAGGGCAGTACGAAAAGCTCCACGAAGCATGACAAGTGAGGGTACACGCTTTCTCTCCCGTTTGAATAGACACAGACAAATATATTAGATATTAGATTATGTACGCCTGTATGTGCGTGTGTGTGTGTGTGTGTGTAAGGGGGTAGCTTCCTCGTTGAGGAACAATGATGAGAGATGCGGAGGCAGCAAAACAACAACAACAACAAAAAAGGGCAAACACAATACACCGATGTGGAAGGACTGCAGAGCCATCGAACTCACACAACACAACGCAACACATCCATCCATCTTCCCGTACAGTAAGTGTGCGTGTGTGCATCTTTTTCTGCATGAGAAGCACCAACGTCTAAAACAACGAAAAAGAGGATGTGATACAATAGTGGTATGGGACCTTCACACAGTTTCATCCACACTGACACGTGTTGGTTTACATGATTTCAATGTCCTTCTTTTTTTTTTTTTTGCTCTCCCCCCTTCTTTAGTTGAAAAGGAGTGAGCCAGTGAGCGAACAAGTGACTGACTGAGTGGCCGGACAGGCAATGCTGTCGCCGCCGAGCTTGTTCTTATTGCACCCAGCAACACTACCTCATGCCCTCCATCATCATCATTATCATCTTGTCCATCCCTCCCCTTCTCTCGGGAGTGTCTCCACCATTCTGCGCCGTTGATTTCTAAAGCGCACTCCAGTAGACGCTAACTACAGCGTAGATATGCGCCGAGAGATCGTGCGCATGATTCACCCAGCCGTCCATCTGACCGTAGTAGCAACTGGAGCACACATGCATTCCAGCACCACATTTCCGCATGATCATGCAATGCACCACATACTTGTACGGACGGCGCATCGCTAGCAACTTCTCCATGATACCGTCGCAGATGAGCTGAATCCAACCCTGCGCCTTGATGTGATCGTAGCGCTGGGCATCATCCTCACTTCCCTCGTCGTCGAAGTACGGGCTTAGAACCTGCAGAATGATGTTCTTCACATCATTTGGTGGAACACCATTCAGCTCCGCAGCATTATCTATTGCCGTGGTTAGCGCTGCATCATCCCCATCGACACTACCATGGTCATCATCCCTATCTATTGGGCCATCTGGCGCAGGTGCCTTGGGGAGAGCTGTAGTCGCTGCCTCTGTCATTGTCATTCCATCGCCGTTGACAAGGGACGACGCTGCCGTCGTCGCTACCGCCTCCAAGGCCCTGCCCTGTGCGACATTCGTGGAGTCAGGGATCTGATCTGTAGCTGGCGGCACCTCAGACTCCGCTGCCTCAGACATGATGTACCTTCTATCTTCCCCAGAGGGTCTCCCTCAGCAAGCACCTAGTAGCAGTGCAATGCTGAAAACGTGGAAGAGTTCGTTTGGCAAACGACCAAGCGCACCCTACTCACAAAACAAACTGATAAAAAGAGAAGACGCTACATTACACATGCAGGGGGGGGGGGGGGGTGAAAGAAAACCATAAAAAAAAGTTATATATATATATATATATACATATTTAGAGAGAGAGAGGAAAAAAAAAGGGGGGAGGGAGGAAGAGGTCCGTCTCAGATAAGACTGCGTAGACGCGTGATTTCCCTCACCTCCAGCCCCAGCATGGTGCTGCAGCAGTCGCCATGCTGCAGAACTTCCCAAAGGAATTCCCGAAGCCTCGCCGGGCTGCCACAGAGGGAGATTACACCAGTGTCATCTCGCCCACTGACCCGAATAACTCGCCAGCGGTGTAGCGCGGCAATTGCGGCGAGAAACACGCTGCGATCAAGAGCAGCGGCAGCCTGTGTTCCCATGGACGAAGCAACATCCTCTAGTAAGTCGACAACCGTTCGAGGCACGCCAGCCTCATGCCGAAGATACACGTATACAAGAACGAGAAACATTTCACGGGAACAGTAACCCAGCAGCACAAATCTGCAGTCCGACAGCAGATCAGCAAATAAAAGTTGTTGGTTCGAGGAGAATGACATTACTGCTGTTGCCATTGCCGTGGTTGTGGTTGTGGCTGTGGTGGTCTCCTTCAGCTCTGTCATCACGCCATCAGAAGGCTCAGAAGGTGAAACGGCCAACCAGCGCGATTGCACAAGTCTAGGAACACTTGCAAAGTTTCTCCCACAAGAAAAACTCCCGCCCTCCTCCCTTTTCAGTCGCCGCGAGAACCACGACAGAACAGAATTGCGACCCGCATCACTGAGGAAGGCAAGGCGTCCCGAGCAAACCTCGCCAAACGCAGCAGCAGCAGCTGTCATCACCCGGCCAGCCGTCGCACCGATGCTGCGCAGCTGCCCAGATACATGAGCAATTCGCCATGCAAAGGGCTGTTCAGTCACCAAATCTTGTGCAACCTTGGAAGAGACGGCATCATCCAATTCGGTCATGATAACCTTCGCCATCTCCATCATACACTCTTCTAATAGTGGATCCTGATCGCACACCAACTCTTCGGCTGTGCTTCGTGCCACACCCTGTTCCTTCCTTTGATGAGCTGTGCTAGAAACATCAAAGCGCCAACCCGTGAAGGGGTTACTGGCGTAGTCCAAGTCGGCACCTGAAGAGATTTCGTTTTGAGCCTTTTTCGTTCGGGTGTGTTTCCCCTTGGAAGTCATTTTCTTTCGAAGATGCAGCTGCAGGCGCTCCGTCACCTCCACAAGACACGCCCGAACCACACGCCCAACACTCCACGGGAGAAGCGGAATGCAACGCGTTTCGCAGGTGAGGCGACTCGACAGGCGCTTCTCCAGCTGTCGGATATCCGGGGTGGACGAGGTCATCACGAGGGACATCCCGCCACCTTGACCGTCAGTTTCATGCATCAAACCAGACAAGACATACAAGAGTTGATCACACCAAACACCGAACCGCTCCACGCGTCGGATACATACAACCAAATTTGTGCCGTAGCTCTTCATCAACAGGAGAGACCGCTGCAACGCTGGCAGGGCACTGGATGCACCACCCGAAGCGTAAGCTGCGGTGGATGTCACCAAGAGTGTTCCGTCAGAATCGTCGCTGCTTTCCGACTCCTCAGGCGATTGCACCCGGTTGCGTTTCCTAGTGCCTCCCTTGCCGTCTACTCGAACCACATTTGATGATTTTCTCGGCCAATTCGCTGCAGACCTCCTTCGTGTTTCCACGGAGGCGCCGTCCTGTTCGGCTTCATCACTGCCCTCGCCACCCTGCTCCAGGAGCTTCTCAAAGCCAAAAAGATGACCAAAATCAAACGATCCTGTTCGCAAAGACCAGTCAGATGCACGCAGCTTGGCTGACTGCGGACTCTTTAAAAAGCGGAGTATTTGTTGCGCGATGGCTCGAAGGGCTTCCTCGTCGCTGTTTAGTGTGTCACCATCGAGGTGCAAGACGAGTGTTTGATTGCGTTGCATGCAATCTTGCGCCACTAGACGAAGAATGCGATGTTCACCACACCCTCGTGGACCCCACAAGGCATGGCAGGAGCGGTGACCAAGTGCACACGAGGCTGCAATGGCGCTGCGAACAGAGCGGTAGGCTTCCTCGTGCATATCAAACTCGTCACGCATTCCCGATTCATCGCCATTATCACCCTCACCACTCTGGCGCTGCGGTGAGCGTCCCCGCCGTGCAACACTGAGGAAGCATTTGCCTGTGCGGGCAGTGAGCTGAGCCAGCAACCGGCAACATTGCACAGAGAGCTGGTGATTAGCATACGCGAGGAAGCATTTTTTCTGATCCTCTTCGATAACTTGACGATTCATATTCGACTGCAGACACACACAGTCACACAGTCACCCAATGTACACGTAGCATTCTGTGTGCAAAAAAAAAAAAAAAAAAAAAAAACAGCAAGAGAAGGATCACAAAAGAATAGCATTTTCAAAGACATACGGAGATGAATGCTCACCCCTGCCTAAGAAGGTTCAAGGGGTGATGATGGAAGAGAGCGGTGTTTTATCCATGCGGTTTTCAACAAATTCCTTGCGTATTTCTACAAGTTGCATCGATAGGACGCCTCCGCACGTCAGCCACACACCATCGTGGAGTACACACACATATTTCCGCCGAGCGATTCAGCGGAAGGGAATTCTGTCCCCGTTTGTGAGGGTTCCGCTGTGGGAAGTTCGGGGTGTTATTCCCGCACTTTCGTTGCAGGGCCGCCAACAGCCATCTGCCAGACGTCGCCTTCATCCGTTGCAGATGAGGGGATTACTGGCGCTGCCTGCGGAGGAGCAAAAAAGTAAAGGGAATCAACCCAGTAACCAACAAGCCATAATCAAAGAGGGGCGAGGCCTGCCAGGCGTCTACAGGCTGTCACAATGTTTTCAACAAGAAGAACGCTGCTGGCGATTAGCTTTCCCCGCTGACGCGATGCACCAGACCCTGGCATCAGGATAAGGTGGCCGGGATCACGAGGGGGATCCATGTGTCCATCAGCAGTCCTGTCCGGAGCTTAGGGACACGTCCACGTCAGAGCCGAGCAGCAACAACAACGAAAAAAAAAAAAAAAAACGACGTGCGTCTCCTAGCAAGATAAAGACTTTACTATTAAGAGTGAATAAGTGTTGGGCACAGTCTGGTGAGCTTTTCGTGGAAACAGCTTCACGTGTTTAAATAGCGTCACCTCTTCCAGAATTGTTGTTTTCACGCAATTTGGAGAGTATACTTCAACGAGACACGGCTCCACCATATCGCGAGGAAACTCTGATTCCTCGGTCCATCCATTATACACGCCGCCACCTGGTTTCACCACGCGCACCATCTGCTGCAGAACGCTGCAGAAGAGAGTTTGGTTATAAACGTGGTAGATAGATCCAAAACTGTACGCATGATCAAAGAAATTTGATGGAAGCCAATCAAGTTTAGTCCCATCAGCAACACAATATTGGTTTTCCCTCGGCATCATTTCCCGAGCGTACTCCGTGGTCTTGTTGCTGACATCTATCCCGAGTCCTGTGGCACCAAAGCGATTGTACATGAACTGCAGGTGGTGGCCACAGCCACTGCCCCAATCCAGCAGGCGGGAGCCCATTTGCACATGAAGCAGCCCTGCAATTACATCGAGAATAGCTTCATGGCTTTCGATGGGTACACGGTGCCAGATGCCTCCATTTTGACAGTTGTTCGCACGACGGTCATATTTCTGCGCAACACTTGTCGGTTTCTTTCGAGGCAAGTGCTTTAAGGGGATCTGAAGCAAGTTGATGGAAGGATCGTACGGGGGGCACGGGGGCCACTCCGAGAACGTTGGGGCAGTCTCAGCAGTATTGCGTTCTCCCGGTCCGCCCATCTCCATAGACCCAACGATCGAAACGCACTGATCCCCCTCTGCCCCATGGCAGCGAAACGGGACTGCGTCCAAGTTGTTATACACGCTGTCATCCACCGCTGCACTTCCAGCCACTGGGCCTTTTCGTATTAGAATGGAAAACGTGTTTGGTGTAGTTTTCCCACTCTTGAAGGAAAAATCGTCAATATGTGCAAAAGCAAGCTTCTCCTCAACAATCTTGTACCTGAGAGGAAGATCGGCAAAACACAGTCGTACGTGCTCCCTCTTAAAATCATTTTCGTCCGTCCATCCGCTGTACACCGTTCCCAACGGCCGTACCACTCGCACCATTTGCCGCAAGACATTGCAAAAATGCACTTGGCTGGAAACAGGGAGTGTCAAATCAAAGCTTATGACATGATCAAAGATGTTTGACGGAATCCATTGCATGTTTGTCCCATCCGCAACACAGTGGAGAAGATCAGAAGAAGTTGAATTACGTGCGTAGTCAACAGTAATTTTATCCCCATTGATCCCGACACTTAACACACCGTACCGATCCAGCAACAGCTGCATAGTGTTACCACAGCCGCTCCCCCAATTCAAAACAAACGAATTCCGTTCAACACACCCCATCCGAAATATCCCATCGAGCATTTTCTCGCGATCACTCGCATCCACACGGTCTAAGAGGCTATTTGAGACACATTCGAGCAACGATTCGTTGTACTTTTCCGCAGAAACGAAAGTCGCTTCCAGAGAAGAATTGTCGTCAGGGATATGGAGGTCCTCCATCGCAGTAAGCCCATCGAGAGGACACAATACACCTCGCAGGGAAATTCGAAGGAATTTCACAACATCAGAACCATCCATCGTCACCTCACGTAACGTTGCAGCAGTTGAAAACGTCACCACCTGAGTTCGCTGCGAAGTCGCAACGCCAGTAAGCAAAACAATCAGTGACACTAAACACAGAGCACAGAGAACGACCACCAGCACGCGAAAGAGCAATAATAAACGAAGCACAACAGAATGCCCAAAACGGTGTCGCAAACGATGTGCTCTATTACGCCATAAAGAAAGTTTCATAGCACCAGAAACTTCACCTTCACAAGATACACAATCACCACTAATACAGAAAAAGAATTTTTTAAGAAAAACATAGAAAAAAAAAAACAAAAAGAAAACGGCCAAAGACACAAACAACAAAAACACACAAGCTGCTACAGACCCATAACAATAAATGAAACCACTTCTCCGCCTCCCGAAATCTCCCCGCCGCGAGTGTGGTGCACAATGCGGGGTGTTAGACGGAGGCGTCGCAACAACGCGGAGGGAAGGTGTGAGAGAGAGAGAGAAAGAGAGAAAGGGTCAACACGCGCAGGGCGGCGCGTGGACGGTTGCTCAACATTTGTACACATTCAAGAGTCCACATCGGATGCATTCGGTCCGCCTGTCGTTAGACAATTTTCTCATCATCGCATGAGCACACAGCAGCATAGAAAGGGGGGAGGGGAGGGGAGTGTCAGAAACGTGACACGGATTGTCATCGGATGGGTTCAGCGCACAGTGCTCTGATATAATGGGATCCGCCTTTATTCGACTCATCACATCGGTGGCGAGACGGCGCGTCTGGGACAACCACCACCCACAGTGCGCCACCAAGCAGGCAAGGCACCGTGGCTACGGGTCTCCTTGCAATGAGCGGGTGGGGAAAAAGGGAGAGCAGGCGGGCGGCGGCGGCGGCGGCCACCACTGCGGCTGCACCGGACTGCGCTCCACGTCAGCAAGACGCAGTGTCAGCCGCGTCGGTTGCATCGGCTCAGCACCAAGTGTCATTTGCTCAGTCGCGCACTACAACGTGTGTCCTCACCCGCGGCAGCGCAGTCGGCGTGCGACGCACGAAGAAGAAAAAAAAAAAAAAACACAGGGGAGTGGGAGGAGAGGGAGTTGCGGCTCTCCACCGCAAAAATCACCACGCAGTGCACACGGCGCACGGTGCGAGGCGGTTGGTGCGGTGTCAAGAGGCGACGCGGCGTGGGAAGATACCCGAGGTGCGACCGTCCCTGTGCACTTCTCCGCCTCCCGAAATCTCCCCGCCGCGAGTGTGGTGCACAATGCGGGGTGTTAGACGGAGGCGTCGCAACAACGCGGAGGGAAGGTGTGAGAGAGAGAGAGAAAGAGAGAAAGGGTCAACACGCGCAGGGCGGCGCGTGGACGGTTGCTCAACATTTGTACACATTCAAGAGTCCACATCGGATGCATTCGGTCCGCCTGTCGTTAGACAATTTTCTCATCATCGCATGAGCACACAGCAGCATAGAAAGGGGGGAGGGGAGGGGAGTGTCAGAAACGTGACACGGATTGTCATCGGATGGGTTCAGCGCACAGTGCTCTGATATAATGGGATCCGCCTTTATTCGACTCATCACATCGGTGGCGAGACGGCGCGTCTGGGACAACCACCACCCACAGTGCGCCACCAAGCAGGCAAGGCACCGTGGCTACGGGTCTCCTTGCAATGAGCGGGTGGGGAAAAAGGGAGAGCAGGCGGGCGGCGGCGGCGGCGGCCACCACTGCGGCTGCACCGGACTGCGCTCCACGTCAGCAAGACGCAGTGTCAGCTGCGTCGGTTGCATCGGCTCAGCACCAAGTGTCATTTGCTCAGTCGCGCACTACAACGTGTGTCCTCACCCGCGGCAGCGCAGTCGGCGTGCGACGCACGAAGAAGAAAAAAAAAAAAAAACACAGGGGAGTGGGAGGAGAGGGAGTTGCGGCTCTCCACCGCAAAAATCACCACGCAGTGCACACGGCGCACGGTGCGAGGCGGTTGGTGCGGTGTCAAGAGGCGACGCGGCGTGGGAAGATACCCGAGGTGCGACCCAAATCTACGCACCCAATCATCTCTCTTGCTCTCTTGTACTGGCGGGATGGAAGAGTAGCTATGAATCCATCGTGGACATGTTGCATTTTGGCTACACATTGGTGCTGAATTCACCGGAGTGAAGTACTGATTATTTTGTTATTACTATGTGTTGGTGTAATAGAAGGAAGAAAAGTGGAGAATGGGGGTTTCATGTTAGATGTTGCAGGGTTTTTGAGCGCGGTGCGTGTTTCCCTGCTTTGAATGAGGAAGTTGAAATTCAATTTTGAGGAGAATGAGCTGTGGGGTAGTGAAAATCAAAAGAGAAGCGTTTGTGGCGAGGTGAATTGCCCAACGCTCCCTGCACTGTGAGAAGAAGTGATGCAAGAAAGAGGCATAGCGCATGAAGCGATCAGTAGAATATCATGCTGCTGCTTCCGTCTGTGCAGCATTTACGGCTGGGACGGTGTATGTGAACGACAGCGAGACGATGCCAAGATCCCGCATCGTGGCAGAAGAGTCGTTGCACGGCTTCCCCCGAGAAAGTAAAAAATTCTGGAGCGACTGCAGCTTTAGTTTGCGTCGCGTGCCTTCCTCCTTGACTTTTACCAAATCCCTTGCAATGGCATTAGACAGAGCCGAGGAACGCGTCTTGTGGGGTTGTCGAGGCTGTTCGTCGCGGGGATCTGTGTATGCCTTGCTGATGCGATGACCAGCTGTGTACACGCGGCGATCCACGGCGGGGAAGTCCGCTGCATAATCGACATCGCTCTGAGTGCGAGGAAACAGTTGAAGATCTCTCTTTGTGGTTGGTGGCCACTCCTTCTTGTTGCTGTTTTCTGTATCGGACATCTCCGATGTGTGCTTTCCACATGCCGCTGCCACTGCCATGGCGCCATCACTTTGCATCTGTAATGGGCACTTCACAGGGAAGGCGCAATGCGAAATTATATCGGGGATGAACGTTGTCGACGATGGTGTTGACCGAAGGTGTGCAAAGAAATCGATTAGCCGCCGCCGCCTCTGCTGCTCCTCGGTTTCTCCAGTGTTCTGTGCGCTTCCATCCACTTGATGACACCTCGACCAGCCGCGCATAAGTTGCACTGCCGCGTTGATATCGATAAAAAGCAGGGGAAGAAGGGCTTCTGAACACCGCGCAGCACTGGTGTGGGTGACGCTGCTGTGGAAGTTTACACGGCCGTGGCGTCGAGGGTAGGCGCGCCATGCACCTGCACTGTTCAGCACAAAGACAAACTCCTCACAAGGGGGCCCGCTGTTTGCAGCTGCAGCCATGATATTCACTGCAGCACCGGAATCCGATGCAAACTGGGTGGCCTTCACCGTCGAAGGAGAAAGAGGTCGTGCCCGCAATACCTCCTCGCACGACAGCAGAAACCACGGTGGCGCTTCATGAAGAAAGAAGCCACAACTGACGCAATACACGGGTAGCCTGAAGACATTTCCACCGCGTCGAATCTGCAGTCGGCGCCTTGGCAACTCCGCGAGTGTAAACCAGCAGCAATCATTCGGTGAGAAAAGGTTGCAACGATTGTTCCTCTCATCATTGTCGTTGTTGTCGTCAGCAACAGCAACTCCACCAGTACGCTCCACAACATGCACAGGCTCGCCGGTGGACGCCCAGTAGTCGGCGCTTTCATTGGCACATCGCCACGGAAAAGCAACATGATGACCAGTTGCGAGACATGACTCTCTTGACTCTGCATTAATAAACGTGACATGAACCTCCACCTGAAAGTGTTGAATGCTTTGCATGCAGAAAAGAAAAGGACCGTTTAAAGGCGCCTTGAAAGGCTTCAACCACGCACGCCAGTATCCTGTGGATCCCAAAGTCTGTGGCATCCGCTTTGACTCCTCTTCTGCCATGGCTGAATCCTCCATACACCACCCATGTCCTTTCCATACAAGCTGCAGTTCATCTGGAATCGGTGCAGCCACCTCCCGCTTTAGGGGTGATGCACGTGACACCGGTGCCGAACCAACCACGGCATCTTCTAAAGACGGATGTGCACGCTGGTGCAGAAGACGAAACTCTGCCTCCGTGCGCCGCAGTTCCTCCTGTAGCAGACGCGTCCTCAGGCAGTCAGTGAGATTTAGTCGCTCCTCGCATCGTAAAAGTGGAACAGCAACTGTCGGCGTTCGGCCATTGGTGGCGACACTGCCACTACGGTCAATTAACCCCTTTAGTGAACAGGACGATGACGACAGCGCCGCACCATGACCTCCGCTGGAGTCCTGCGAGTGATGACGATGTTCTTCTTGTTGTTGTTGTAGTGGTGGTGGTGATGGTTGTGGAGAAAGACACTCGAGGAACAAAGAAGAAGTGTAACCGTGTCTTTCGTTGAAGCTGAAGAGCGTGTCCCGCGTTGCCCCCGTAGGGCGGTAACACATGGAGGGCGTTAGCGGGGCGAATGGTGGATGGACAATATTTCCAAGGCTCTTCCCATCTCCCCCCGAGACTGCAGAATCCGTTGCAACATCATCTCCACCCCGTACCACCAGATCCCCATCACGCAACACCAGCCGTGGGAGACACGGAAAAGCACGGCGCAATGCACTGCTGAGGCTGAGAGATGAGATGGGCGGCATCCAGACGTTATCCAAGAGCACCTTGAGAACAAGTGGGAGAAGTAAACAGTAAATATTATATATATATATATATATATATATATATATATATATATATATTTGCCTTAAAAAGAGGAGGATGGGGAGAATTAATGGACGAGGGGGAAGCGGCCGGTGGAAGCCAATAGCACTCGAGGAATTAAGAGGCACCAGAGACAGAGAGAAATCGTGAGCGACGCAAGACGCAACCGTCCACCACTAATCAACTCGCGTAGAAGAAGAACAGCGACAACGAAAAAGCCCTCATCACATCGCTCTTCACCGCAGCCGTTCCCACGCAAGGCTGCGATGTTCCCCGCAGGTGGACCAGGGGCAGTCTTGATGTCATTAGCGATGACAAGCAACAACATGGCATACCCTTGCTTCCGTTCGCCTGTCCCACGCACTGCATGCGTGGATGCACAATCACGGCATGGTTCTTTTATGCCCGAATACTTCTGTAGCGCTTTCTATGCGTGTAATGACAACAGCAACAACAGAACAGCCCACAAGAGTGCATTGCTAAGGTCAACCGATGAGCAGGCGAAGAAAAAAAAAAATACAGAGATGCAGAGGAGAGGGGGGTGGGGGCCTTCTACATGGAGGTTGCACTGTGGATTGTCCCACCAAATATAATTTGTACGCCCGGTAAATGAGAAACTTCCGAAAAAAAAAAGAAAAGAATGCAGCACAACGAAAACAACAATAACACACACACACACACACACATAAATATATATTCATTCTTCACAAACAATACGTAATACATACATGAGGTGTTTACTATCTCACATTCACACGGACGTATTATGAAGCACCTGATGCTTGCCGCGACATCGCGAGATTCTTCCTCGCTACCTGCCTACGCCTAGACACACACACACACACACACACAGTACGCACCTTCATGCATTCATATGCACAGAGTGATTTTTGCACATCTTTCACGATGTGAAAATGTTTACACATTAAGTTGCAGCAGCGTCTTTTTTTTTTTTTTTTGTTTTGTTCTCTTTTGTTGTTATTGTTCTTGTTGTTGTTGCGTGTGTGTGTGTCGAGGTGCAAATGAGAAAGCGAGGGGGGGGGGGGGGGCAACATCCTCAAGGGGCGTCACAGAGTCGACAAATCAGGAAAGCCAGTGGTACCAAGCTACACAAGTGATAAGAAAAAAAAAAATCTGCGGGCTCTACCCAGTGGCTTCTGCAAAGACATTGGGTGGAGGCGGGTTTGACGACTAAGCCGCCGATTCAATTTCCCCATCCGCATTTTCTTCTTCTTTTTTTCTCTTCGTTTCCCCATCAAATTCACTGGAATTGGAATGAAATGGCGGAAGGGGTGTCATCACGCACACGTGTGTGTGTGTGTACATACATACAAACAAATAAACATACCAGTGTTCATTTTGGCATCCAAGCAGCGACAGCGTTTGCGCTGCAACTTCTATCCGTACAGGAGCTCTTCGCCTCCGTGCACCAATCGTCCCATCCCCACCCCACCCCCTGCAAATGTGTCGGAAGCACACAGTGAGAAATATATATACGTATATATCCCGCATTCCGATTTCTTGTCGCTTGTCTGCTTCACTTTTTTCCCACCATCCCCCACACATCCTCCGCCTCTGGTGATAACAATGGCGCTGCCGTCATACATCTTTGCAACTGCCGCAGCTTCCCGCATTACATCCCCATCAACAACACAACTTATCGTTTCATCCCCACCCTCGTGCTTCTCGATCTTTTGCCTCTCTGCTCGAGATCCGCATAATATACGCCTCACCCATTTATTGGCGTTTTGCACATCTCTCGTTTTCACACCCGCATCGCTTGCGTTTCTCTAGCACCACCAGCGCCTTTTGACTTTTCCCTCGTATTGCCCAATCTTGGGGCTTCACGGCACAAAAATAAGAGCTGAAAAGCACCACCACCAACAACAACAATAATAATAACAACTACAGTAAAACCACCAACAGACGAAAAAAAAAAAAAAAAGAACTGCGTAGATTATTTGATTGGAAGCGAAAGAAGAAAAGGGCACAATGGAAGAGGGGCAGGCGTAAAAACAAAAAAAGAAACAAAGCCAATACCAAAGAAGGGCGAAACGCCTCTTCCATCCCACAAAAAAAAAAAAGAAAAAAGAAAAGGGGGAGAGAAGAAAAAAAAAAAAAGAGTGAGGAGACGGCTGGTGTTGGTGGTAGCGACGGTGGTTGGGTGTGAACACTTAAACCATGAGCTCATCGAGGGCCCCCACACCATCCCACGTTACACACGCCATGCCATTTATCTGTCGACGTGGTCGTTTTCATTTGCCTCCTCACTGCAATCATATGCATGTTATTTCTTCTTCGTGCGTGCGATTTGTTTGCCTTTTTTTTCTTCTTCTTCTTTTTCCCCCTTTTCTGTCATGTGCATGTGGTTCGCTTTTGATTTGGTATTTTTATTTCACTCACCGTTTTCGTCTTTTCTTTCGCTTCTTGTTAGATGTGGGTATTTCTTTTGTTGGCTGGCTGTTGATGATTCTGTTACGATTCCTTTTGCAGGGAGAAGGAATGAAAGGAGAGTCTCATGCGACGTTGAACTTCTTGAAGAGCATGGCGGAAGTGATCGACTTGGGGCGCTCAATGGGGCGTCCCTGGAGTCGATCCCAGACAACACCCGTGAGCACGCCAAGCTGACGCGAGAGACCGAAGAGCACTGTGTAGAACGTCTGTTCCGTGAGCCCAAAGTGCTGCAGAAGCACACCAGAATGGGCGTCCACATTTGGGAATGGGTTCTTTGTTTTACCGTGCCGTGTTAAAATGTCTGGCATGATGGAGTAAATAGTGTCGACAAGCAAAAAGAGTTCATCGTCGGGGAAGTGCTTCGCGCAGAACTCCCGCAGACATGTGTAGCGCGGGTCAGTTGCCCGGAGAACGGCATGACCGTAGCCAGGGATCACACGCTTGGCGTTGAGTCGCTCCCATGTGAACTTTTCCAGTCCGGCAGCGAGCTCTTTGCGATCCTTCATGTTCAGTCCGGCCGCTTTGCACTTGTCGCGCATCTCGAAGAGGTACGTAAGGACCTCCTGATTCGCCAACCCATGCAAAGGGCCAGCCAAACCGTTGAGGCCCGCCGAAAAAGATAGATAAGGATCACTGAGCGCGGATGCAACCAGGATTGTGCTGTGGGCCGAAACATTTCCACCCTCATGATCGACATGGATAGAGAGGTACAGGCGCATACAGTCCCAGAACAGCTCATCCTTAAAACCCATCATGTTGGAGAAGTTGGAGGCCCAGTCCAGCTTCGCATCGTTGGGATTGGCCAGCGTCACTTTACCAGTTGCGAGGCGATTGTATATCGCCGCTGCGACCTGTGGAGAACGAGCAATCAAATCCAGGCTGTCCTCCAAGACATATTCCCAATAGTTTGCCTTGGTGGCCTTCCCGGAGGCGTAGGCGGCGGCAAATTTTGAAAACGTCTGGAGGGCGAGCACACCAATGCTCATCTGTGTCATGGGGTGGGCGTTTTCGGGGAGTGCCGCAATTGCCTTCATGGCTGCCCCAATGGCCTCGCCATCGGCGCGGCGCTGGAGCTCTTCGCAGAGTTCCTTTGTCTGCTTATCCGTGGGAACGGAACCGGTCATGAGCAGCCAAAACATTCCCTCCGGCAGCGGAGCTGAACCACCGTGCCATGACTTGGGAAGCTGCTCACAGCACTGCGGAATTGTCAGCCCACGGAATCGAATGCCATGCTCTGCGTCAAGGAGTGATGGCTCGTACACCAAACCAGTAATTCCTCGCATGCCACCGTACGCCGCTTCTACAGTCGCATCACTAAGTTTTTCTTTCCCAAATTTCTCCTTTAGAATCTTTATTTTTGGGGCATCAGCCTCGTGGGATTTCAGAAGAGATGCCTTTAGTTCTCCCACAATAGATGAGTTGTAACGTGCAGCACCGCCGATGCTGCGAATGGCCGAAAAACGAGGGAAGACACGCATTGTCATTCTGTTGTTGTTGTTCCTCTTCTTCTTCTTCTCTTGTTGTTGTTTTTTGGTAATAAATAATGGCAAATGGTCGGAGTGTGCTAATGAGTGTATGTACGTATATTACACCAGATGATGAGCTTGTTGACTAGCTTGAGTAAGGCCTAGTAGTAGATGCGTACCTATCAGCGTCTTTTGTGTACTTCGTGTGCTGATGCTTTTGCGTGCGTGTTTTTTCTTTTTTCTTTTTTTTTTTGAATTCTTGTTGTTGCTGGCTTTTCCGCAAGAGCATCGAGAAGACAGCACACATGCGTACATACATTCATACGCTTTAGAACTTCAACAACAACAAGCGGCGGCAATGGCCAATACACAACTGCATTGGTATTATTATAAATTTATAATAATAACAATAATAATGAAAAGAATGCGAGGGCGTGTGGGAAGAGAGAGAGAGAGAGGGGGGGGGGGGGGGGAGAGGGCGAAAACAAACAAACAAACAAACAAAAAATGCCCTACCGCATTGCAACGTTTGTGTGTTTGTTTGTGGTGCATCAGTTTTGTGCGACTTGCGCCATCCGCAATCATCCACGGTGCAGCAATAAAAGAAAACAACAACAAAGCACGAGAAGTTCAAAAGAAAAAAATTTGTTGTTGTTGTTGTTGTTTTTCATGTTGCCATTACATTTCCATCACCGCGCTGCATTTCACACTTTGCCCGTCTGCCTTTGCGGACCAGACATTCACCGCAGCGACACACGCACACACGAGTGCAAAAAAAGAAAAAAAGAAAAAAGGAGGGAAGAACAAAAACGTCACCAGTAAAGAAAAGGACGTAAGAGAAAATCACCCACTCACTGCGATTATCTCTCAGACCTTTTTCTTTTTCTTTTCTGGGCGCCGGACGCATTCCGTCCGGGAGACGTGGGAAGCAAAAACCATAGACGAGGTGCAATGCGCAGGAGCAAGACGTCAACGTGCGAGAATGTTGAAAATAAAAAAGGCCTACCTTCGTGTCTGCAAACGCAGAACCGCGTAGCGTGCATCAATCACAGCGTCATCGTCCAGTACGGGGAATGCCGGCGCGTAAATAAAGTGGAAGGCGTCCTGATGCAGACGTAGTGAGCGGCCCAGGCCGGAGCGCAATAAACTCAACTTTACATCTTTCACAGTGACCAGAGAAAAGGGGGGCTTTGCGATTAGCTCCAACGGTCCATGCGGTGTCAACAACAGCAGAGCGCGACACACGAGAGTCGTGTCCGGGTGAGATGGTGCGACGCCAGAAGTGAACAATCGTGCGGTGAAGATCAGCTGCTTACCGTTGCTTTCCCATGGAGATTGCACCTCATTACTCGAGCCATCATGCCCGTTGCACGACTCTTCCTTCTTTTCTTGCCCTTCTTCTTGTTTCCTGTTTTGTTGTTTTTCTCCGTCTTGCTGCTGCCGCTGCACGAGAGTTGCCTCATCGTTTCCTACTCTGCTTTCTTCGTCCCTAATAAGTAGTGGCGACTTCTCTTCCTCCTCTTTTCGCTGCTGTCGAGAACGATGAACAAGCTGCGCAACGCCAAGGCGGTTTCCGTCACCCATGAAGGCACGTACACTCGTTCCACCAGCCCTTTCCATGCAGGAGAAAACGAACTCTTGCACGTTCTTTTCTATCCTCATAACACGAGGCTTTGTTGAGTCAGCGCCTGGTGATGACTCCATCCAATGACCTTTCAACGGCACACCTGTTGGGTACGCCTCCCGCAAGAAAGATGGGAGATATTTTTGACAAATGTCACGCACAATTGACGCCCGATTCATTGGGCCCAGAAACAAAACACCGATAGGGTGTCCCCACCGAATATGATCCGTCACTGGCGTCAGCATCATCATCTTTACCTCCTCATCACTCTTCGGGAGAACCACCTCGCCGTCCGCAAGTGCATTCTTAAGCGGGAAGACGATGCCACCCTCGAGGGGAAGGCAGACGTCTCTTGGCGCGCAAACTCCTGCGTAGTTGTGGTGCTGTGAAGTGCCGTTCAGGTCAATTGCCATAACAGAGTCGGCGTTGACAAGGATCAACACGGGCAGTAGGGGCTCTTTACCCAGTTGCGCCTCAGCCTTCCCTTCGGTGAAGCGCGTCACCCACGCTCTTCTATCCATGTCTTTCGTATCGACATCCATCATTCTATTGAGTATCTCAATAGCATCTTGAAACTGTGCATGCTCAGTGGTGCGACAGGTCGCCACCGGTGCAATAGCAGCAGCAGCAGTGTCAGTACTTGTCACGGGCACTTGGTTTTCCACAACGCTTGGCCGGGAGGTGGAATGAATGACACGAAGTTCTGCCATCCTCCCACCCAAGGTAGAACCACTACCAGCTACACCAGCAGTAGACTTGGTGCATTTACCGTCACGCGCAACAGCGCCGGATTCCCTGAGCGTTGGCAATGGTTCCCTCTTGGACAATGGCAATAAAGGTGGTGAGCTAAAAGATGTTGCGGCATGGTTTGCTGACGTCCCCTTCCCGATTTCATCCACATCGTTGCGCTCAACCGGCGTTAGTTTAGAAACAGGAATGCGACGCCTCATTGGCGGCAGCCCCTCCGCCTTCACTCCACTTCCCTTCGGCCGCGGCTCCCCGGACCTTGCGCTTATCTTTTCCAGCGGGGACGGAGGCTTCCGCTGACACGAACCCGGCCACTTGACTGAATTTCGAACGGTTGAGGGCCCCGACGTAGCAATGAGAGACGCCTGCGCCCTCGGTTGCTGCTGCGCAACACGGAAAGAATTCCTGCGCTCAATGTCCATTCAACAGCCCTCCGCAAGAGAGATGAAGGGAATTTTATTTTTCAAAAAGGGAAGGAAAAGGTCGCACCTCTCTCTCTCTTTATATATATGCGTTTGTGTGTGTGTGTGTGTGAGGTGTTTCTTCCTTTCCTGTTTTCCTTCGCAGAATTCTTCTACCACTGGCGACGCTAAATCGTCCTGCTGCTACACAAGTTGGCCCCACTGGACGCCAAACCAAGAAAAAAAAAAAAGGGCGGGAGGTGAGAGCAGAGGAGATCGTACGGAGAAAAGACGGGTGTGAAGGGCAGTGGTCGAGCGCCAAAGCCGGGCCTCCGCCGCACGCCCATCCATCCAACGGCCACAAGGCCAAAGACACGAGATACAGAAACAAACAAACAAAAGAACGGGAAGAATTAAACTACCAGGGAAGAGTGAAAAACAAAAAAAAAAGATAAACACACCAAACACCAAACACCTACACACACCTACACACACACACACCTACACACACACACCAAAAAAGAACGGAACCACGAAGAAAGGCGCAAGTCACCGGTCAACAGAAGAAACGCTGAGAGCTGGATAAATTTAGGTGTCCAATAAGGCGGGTGGGCAAACGACGGGAAAACAAAAAAGCGGAAGAAAGAAGAGAGACTTACACGGGTACAGAGCGGGGAAGAGATTGAAAGGGAAACGAGGTGAGATGGTGCCCATGTGTGTGCGTGTGTGTAAGTGTGAAGAACACGTGCATGGAAAGAGAAGCAAAGCCCGGGGCACACGCACGCACGCACACACACACACACATACATACATACACAAACAAACAAAGAAACAAACACGCCTTTTTGCGTGTGTGTCCTTCAGTGCTTTCTCGTCTCACTTCACCACGCAAGTAGTAAACTAAGCTCAGAGTGAATGCCCGACACGCTCGTACGCACACACGGCAGAACAGACAACCTGCACCCACCTTCACACTCCAATCCAGCAGTTGGAAACGCATTCCGATGTATAGCCACCAGGTGCCATTTGTGCTGAAGACGAATAAACCCACCACCACCACCACCACCACCACCCCCCCCCAAAAAAAAGGAAAGAAACAAGCCATGATAAAAGTGGAAAGCATAGAGAACCACGAAGAAAAGGAGGGAGAGAGTGAGATGAACTGAGGTGAGCAGAGAGAAACAAAAAGAACACACACACACACACACACACAGCTCAACAAGATCAACTCTCATTATGGTGCGCAACACGACTGTGTGCGCTAACACATACATGCATGAGGATGTTGCTGCTACTGCTGCTGCTGATGGCGGCGGCAGCGGCGGTGCCGTTTGCGCACCCTCTCCGTTACATTCCCCTTGTCTTTCCTCACTTTGTGCTTCGTCTTTTCCACGCATCCTACAATGCCTCTCAGCATCGTACTGGTGCTCCAGCGCGAAGGTATACATGCGTGCGTGTGGTCGTGTGGAAGTGATGCGTTGTGCAGCACCCTCTGAGCACGAGCAACCAGCCGCCCCCGCCCCACCCTCACACACAAACACACACGTGGGCAAATACAACAAACAAAACAAAAATAGACACACGCACACACATGTGCCAATCAAGTAAAGGGAGGGGGGGGGGGGGGGAAGAGAAGAAACAAACAAACACACACACACACACACATATTATGAAAACAACAACAAGTACAGCCGAGACTCCATTTTGTCCCATGAATGATGCGCGGACTCACTAAAATTCCCCGCATTCTTCAGCCATACTCTTTTTTTTTTTTTTTGCCCGCCCCCCTCCGTTCTTCCATACCACCAGCCCCGTCATCTTGCAGGAGGAAATGGGCTGCGAGTGCTGCCTCTGGGTGCTCATGAACAGGAGTGCATGTGGTATCCCGGAAAAACAAAAGCACGTACGCAAATGACAAAAACAAGAAACGAACGCGAGAGTGTGTAATGATGATGATGATGACGACGACGACGACGCTGGCGGTGAACACGAAGGGGCAGAGATGAAAGTGAGTGAGCCCATGAGAACAAGAATGGGAAAATATCAAAAAAGAAAACAAAACAAAAGATCCTCCCTTTTTTTTTCTTTGGTCTTTTCTTTTGAGGGGGGCGGGGGACCACCCCTTCACCGAATATACACGGAGCACGCGGCTGCGATGGTGAGAAGCCGTTCATTTACTTGACTCCCATATGTATGTATATACACACATATATATGTATATATGGCAGACCGACACAAAAAAAGAGAAGAAGAAAAGAAACCCCCCACCCACCGCCAAACAAACAAACGAAAAAACTTCCCCTTCCTTTTTTTTTTTTTTGTTTGTTTGTTTGCTGCTCTCGTCTCGTTCTTGCACCCCAAATGCACACTCTTGCGGAGAAGAAGTCAGTCGCGAAGGAGGACAGTCACGTTGTGGAGGCCCCCACACCCCCCCCCCCCTTTTTTTTTGGTTCTCATCAGAGTTCCCCTTCGTCCAGTTTCACCATTGCTCGCCTCCGTTCCATGCTACTTGCCCTGTCCAGCACAGCACCACACACAAAAGCGCTGAGCGGCGTATTTCCCCACTCGCCCCGGCCCGCTCTCTTTTATTATTTGCGTGTGTTGTTGTTGTTGTTGTTGTTTTTGCTTTTCGGGGTGGAGGAGAAGAAGAAAAAAAAAAGAAGAGGGATGTGTTTGTTTCTTCGCTTTTCCACCTTAACCCAGACTCTATTGTTCATATTGTTCCTGTCACAACACCCAAGTATGCTCCTTCAAACCCCGAGACTTGTGTGCAGCTGCATGCGTCCTCTTTGTGCGCCTTTCTCTCTCCTCCCCCCCTCCCCCCCCCCCCCCCTTTTTTTTTTCTTCTTCTTCTTTTTTAATACCCTTGCACCACACTTCGCCACGCCTTGCTGTTCTTCATTACTTCTAAAAAGGGCCAAAAAGGGATTGCAGAGGGGATGATGAAGAGAGATTACGTCGTATATATATATATATATATATATATATATAGTGTTTTTTAAATGTTCTTCTCATTCTCGTTGGTGTCTTGTGATTCCTCTTTCCGCAGTGAGTGGGAATATGCAGTTTCGACCTGCACCCATTTACACACGTCCCCTTCCTTCAAAGTGCATCGTGTAGTTTTTTTTTTTTTTTTTTTGCCTACCAGTTGGACTCGGTTTCATTCAAGATATCTTGGATCTGTTGCACACGCGGGTGTGCCGCCCAGTTAGAATCCACCAGAAACGTTCGTGTCATTACGGAGACCACGGCAACACGGACGTTGCTAACGCAGTCTTTCGCTAGTTCCACCAACCCATCCAAAAAATACTTCTCAACCAATGAGACGGCACCTAGCTTCGCTACCTCCTCTGCAACGTAGGCAAACATCAGTCGACTACGAAAACTGTAGCGGTCAGCGATCTGCATTAATGTTTGTGCATATCCGCCACAGATATTTTCCCTTCCAGAGTCAGCAAGGTGTTTCAGCAGAACCGCCGACGACCGGTACGTCGATCGGCGCACTTCCATGACGCTATCCTCCAGTAGGCGCACCACTACCGTGATAACAGAGCCTAGTGCGACGCTAGTGGCAGGGTCTAAGAGCACACTGACATCACCGATGCGTTGCGCCAGAGCGTTCCGCAGTCGCCAGTTTTCGCCATCTAAAGGTACACGACAGAGCAACGGGACGAGCCGCTCGCGTGTTGCCTCACCAACAACGCCGAGAAAAACGTCAGCGTGCAGCACAACTCCGAGTCGCACCTCCTCCAGGTCTCGCAAAAGCAGTTCAAAGGCATTCACAAGATGAGACTCGGCAATTTCCCGACCTAACATGAGGGCAAATTCATGGAGTGAACACGCAAGCGATTTCCGCACCTTCCACTTCACATCCTTTAGCAGAGTGGCGTACGCGTCACCCACCTCGTTCCACCGTTCCCTCCCAGCCACTTCCATGACAGCAGGGAATGAAAACGCGCATGACTCACTGTAATCCGTTTCACCATTCTCCGACTGAAACGCCATGTCGGTATAGAGCTTCAGCAGATCAGGGCTCAAATCCGAACTGCGAAGGGTATGCAAAAATCTCCCTAGAAAATCATATGCATCGCGGCGCACCCAACGCGAAGAGTCCTCCAGGAAAAGGCGGCAAATGGAAACAAGTTTAGTGACACGCGCTTCAGGACTAACTCCCAAGGCGATTTCTTCAATATGCTCAGCACAGGCCTTGCGAACTCCCCAGATCTCATCTTTGCATAGATTTATGTAGATTGGAAGTAGAGAGTTCTCCGCCGTCTCCTCCTTCACCACCTTTGCTATTCTTCCCATGTTCGCACCAACGGTCTTGCGGACGGAAAAGTTGCTGTCATTCGCCAGCAACTCCAGTTCCGGGAGCACGTCCTGAACACAGCAATCCTTCCCAAAAAATTCCGCCAAATCATTAAATAGCATAGCTGCCACAATCCGGTAATCCTCTGCACGTTCATCATGAGCCAGCATGACAACAACACCAAGCAGGTGCTCTTGCACATGTTCCGGCTTGACGAGCCCAGCAAGACTCTTCAAAGACGTCAACGCTGAGGAGCCAACCTCCACATTTTTGTCCACCAGTAGCTCAAAACCAATGGGGAGGAGGTTGTTCAGCAGCAACTCGTACCCCAAATCACCACCCTCATTCACAAAATATGTGGCCACTTCTGGGAGCTGCTGTACCAGTGCTTTCCGCACCAAAGGCTCACAGTCGGAAGTAAACCCACTTAGGAGTGGCACAATCAGCTTGGCACTTTGATCAAAGCCGGAAAACACCACAGTATCGGAAAGCTCACGCAGCAGAAATTCGCGTTGTAGAGAGAAACCCGACGAATGGTAACTCAACAGACGACTCAACGGATCAAGCGTGTCATCAATGGCGTATTCGTTGAAGATAAAGTCCTCCTCTGCATCACGTGCACTGTCGTCGATCATGCCGAGAATGTCCCACCCGCTCTCTCGCTCTGTCTGTTTGTGTGTCTGTTTGTGTGTGTGTGGTTCCGGCCTTACAAATTTAAAACAACAATTAATTCGCCCCTCAGCCACGCTGCACGGTGAATCAATTTATATGAATGTGTACACACCTATATATATATATATATATATTGTATGCGCGGGAAATCTGTAAGGTGCTGCCTCGGATGCCGCTGCAGATCGTCTCTATCGCTACACACACACACACACACACGGACAGACACCGCCGCCTATTATTATTCGGTTTTGTACTCTCTTCCTTTTGATTCCTTCGTTCGTTTTCTCACTCTCTCCGTGTGCTTGTGTGTCTCTTTCGAAGGTGCACACACACACACACACACACACACACACACACACACAGTCTCTCACTTGTGCTGCAACCCGCTTCTTGAGTACCGAATCTCACGCCCTTAAAACAAGAAAGAGGAACCAAACAAACCCCCCCCCCAAAAAAAAAAAAAAAAAAAACTACAGCGACAATCAAAATACACACAAAAAAAAGGTGTGCCTTACCAGACAACTTGGCTTTGCGCCACGTTTCTTCCCAGTTGCAATCCCTTGGTTTATATATATATATATGTGTATGTGTATGCGTGTGCAGTGCCCACCGATGTTTCCTTTTCGCTTTATCGCACACACCCTTTACTATTAAAACTAAAAACAACTCCCAACTAGTGGCGAATCACGCAGTATGTCCTCTTGTGAACGCTTTCTTTTCTATCTTTCCGCCACACAGCGCATCGCAAAGAAAAACACACACGCAAAAAAAAAAAAGGAGAAAAACAAAAAAAAAAAGGGGAGAAATATATATTTATATATAAAGAAAGAAAGAAATGATCCAAAGGCGTATGTTTACATATTTATTATGTATAAATCGAATCAAACTGAAAAAAAAAAGGAAAAAGGGATGGCGGGAATTCAACAGATCCAAAGCGCAGATGTGAACTGTGGTTGTATTTGCCCCCTTCATACTACACCGGTGCTTTTCACGTGCACGTTGCTTGGTGCGGAGTTCATGCAATGGGAACGGAAGCAAGACGGGATAAGAGCACCTCCTACGCCTCAATGCAGAAAAGAGGGTACACAGACGCACATACGGCAAAACTCGGGATAATTGGGGTGAGTTTCACAGGCAGAAACACACACACACACAGATAGACAGACGTACATGTGCATATATTTATATTAACAATAATTCCCGCCCCTTTGTTGCATACGCGAATAGATGCTTCGCGGAACGACAGTGAAAAGAAAAGATGACAGCGTGCGAGAGAATGAGAGAGACATGCCAGTAAGGCAAGTGAAAAGAAAGGATGGGAGAGGCTCTTTTTCTTCAAGCTGCTTCTTGCCTCTGGAGAAGAGTGGAGATATTTCGGTTCCACCTCCACGACTGGCGTGATATCTATATGTGTTTCGTTGGGCGCATGCCTCCTCGCACTTCCAAAACAACAACAAATTAAAAAAAAAAAAAACCGATTGATGCGGATAATGATGTGAGTGAAACCACTGCGTTCGTCAATCCGCAGGCGCTGAAGAGGGGAGGGGAGAGGCACGTGTACGAGTCGTGAATTTGACCGCCTTGCACACATACATACATACATACATACATACATACATATGTGTGTGTGTGTGTGTGTGTGTGATGTTACCACAGAGCGCAGATGATTTGAGAGTCCCCCC
>JASANX010000922.1:0-48115 GCA_030849745.1 Trypanosoma scelopori | reverse complement strand
ACTCCTGTCGCATAGCATCGCTACAGGCTTGCACACACAATAGACTCGCATGCTGAATTTCTGATAGAGAGGATATGATAAATGAGATGTGCAGATGGGCACAAGCACGGTGTAGACGTTTCACGGAGCCTATCAGCCACTTATTTCCCAGTTCCTTAGAGCAGCCATACCGATGGGAGTGGGCGAATTCATATATGAATGAATGAAGGGCCACGTGCAGCAGAGAAGAGCGCACTACCGGCGAAACTCCTTCCTGCAGATGGTTCTGCAGGATATAAGATAAAGAGAGGCTCCTTCATACAGTGCAGTCAATACACAAACTGCAGCGGCGGGGACTCATTCCCCTCGACAATTTATTGTTTATATTCCACTGTTGGTAGCAGTCTCGTCTTCCAATGACACAACAACAACACACACACACACACACTTGTGTGCAGGCATATGTGCACAGGCGATTGTAAAAAAGAAGCCGAAAAAAAAAGAAAAAAAAAAAAAAGAGGGATGGCATAATCGAGGAAGGCGCTTCTTTTTAATGTTGTTGTCGTTGTTTGCCTGTCAACTGCTTCTTCAATCCACTACTCCTCAGAGCCTCATCCTCCTCCTTTCGCTCTTTTGGGTGAAGAGGCCCGCCCGCCGCCCACCAGCCTCTGCCGTTTTGCCTCCATGGGATTCGCTTCATCTTGGTGTCGATAGAACTTTCTACGTTTTGCATGCTTCATTACCGACACCCCCGCACTCCAGGTACGCCATCACACGCAGCAGTAGGATGATAACGTACTCCACGAGCTTGGGTCGCAGCTTCTCCAGCTCTTCATCGTCAAAATACATCGGTCGGCGCCACACCGCGTGTGGAATGATGAGAGCGCTGTTGATAAGCAGCACGAAGGCCAGTGTACGAAGGCCATCCAACAGGACTAGAGAGAAAAACGAAATGAAATAAACACCCGACAGGGTTTTGTGACCGACACAGAACCCGCCGCTGTACATCATTTTGCTGGGCTCGGCTCGCTCCCTCTCATTATTTTGAAAATGAACACTCCGAAGCAGCAGCAGCAGCAGTGCAAACACGCCGATGAAGGCACAAAACACCTTGTCGTAGAGGAGGAGAAACACTAGCGTGACGGCATGGAAGATGACGGCGTAGTTGGCCGCGTAGAACGGAAGGTTGAGGTTTATGCGCTCAAGCGCCTCCCACCCAGTGCTCGGAGGGACAAACTGCTGGGTGTCGAAGAAGTCTCCAATCCACGGGAGCTGCTCCCTCTGCAGCGCCCCTAAAATACACCGCACCTGTCCGATGACGTGATGCACGTAGTCGAGGGAGGGAAACGACTTTGCCCGCTGATTTTCCACCTCCTCCAGCTGCACCTTCCCCACCGATGCTGAGGGCACGAATGACGAGTGGAGAGGAGAACGTGGCCTCTCGGCAGCGGGGCCACCCAACATGCACAAATCAACAAGAGGCATCCTCTTTCGCCTACTCGCACTAACGCTGCTTCTGCTGCTGCAGGCCCCTGTTTTACCGTGAGCGGCACCGTCCATGTCAGAGCAGGAAATTCGCCACCCAAGTCCTGAAAGCCGACACAAGGCCCCAAAACGAGAAAGCCTTTCAATCCCGTAGCAAAGAAGAAGAAGAACAAGAACAGCAACAGCAACTGCATGGAAATTGAGACGAGTGGAGTTCCGTACACGTACACGTACACAGAGAGAGAAACAAAGAGAAGGAAGGTGCGAGTCAGAACAGAAAATCTTCAGATAGCCAGAAAAGACGGTACATTCTTCACATGAGAAGCATACAAACGAGTTGCCCAATGAAAAAAAAAAAAAAGAAGCGCGAAAAACGGTAACAACAACAACAACAACAACAACCAAATAACACAAAGAAAGAACTGCAAGATGGAGTTCCCCCAAACCTTGTGTTTAAAAGAATTTTTTTTTTTGTGTGCTAAATCAGCCATTGCGCCACCGCCACCATCCTCTGCCCTTTGAAACAGCGGGACGGTTCTTCGCGGGTTCCTTCGCCAGACGCATGCTGTCTGCATTGTCATGTGTGGACACATTGGAACGCACCTCCCCATTCGCCGTGTCGTCACTGTCCAACAATACTGCTGGTGTGCGCTGGATAGGCAGCAATCCAGGGAAAAATCGATGCGCAATGTGTTGCAGATAATCCGCCTTGACGGCGCACAAGGGCCCAGGGCGGAGCAAAAGCTCCTTCACATGCGTGAAGAGACGATGTGGTCTGAGAGTTGCACGCCCCTGAAAGCGACTCAGCCACCACGCGCAACGGAGAGTCCAGCCCGGAACTTTCACGCAGTGCGATTCATTCTGAGAGGCCGCGCACACGGGGGAATCTGAAAGTAAAGAATCACAGCTGCCTACATCGTGACGGCGCAGGTGATGGTTTGCTCCCTCATCGCGAAGCATGGCAGCGCGTTCAAGACGGTGGCACAGAAGAATAATAATTTCCATGAGCTTTGGCAGAAGGCCGATGAGGTTGTTTTGGCGCTGACTGAGCTGAAGCGTAGAGATACGCCGCAGAAACGCAAGTACGGGCCGCGTCACCAAATCCAAGTGTCGCGAGTAGGGGTGCAGCACGAAGGCCTCCTCCGGCAACGTTGTGAGGCACTGCAGACCGAATCCGTCCATCACCTGCAGTGAGGTGGAAGAGATGTCGCCGTTACTTGTCCTGCAGTGCGCATCATCCATCACAGATCGCACAACGTTGGAGGGGCGGCACGGCAGAGTAACACCGTCGTCCTCCGTGATGCGGTAACACTGCTGCCACAGATACTCCACCACGCGGTAGCGCGACACGAACGGCAACTCAAGCTCCAAGCGAAGCGAGTCAACGGTGTGATGAACCGAATCGCTGTGGCTAAACATCAATGCATCCAGCGAGTCAAACAGAGACTCACCGTGTACACCAGTAGACTCGCCACCGCCACCGCCCCCGCCACCGCTATTGCTGTTGCTGCTAGTGGTCCACACGGCGTTTACGAGGCAGCAGGCAAAAGAGACACGCCTGTTCTTCTTATTTCCTCTTGGAGTCGTCATGCCCGAAAGGCACGCGTCAAGACCTTTCTTGAAATGTCTCTTCCTTCCCTCCCCGCCACTACTACTACTACTACCACCACCACCACCACCACCACGGTGACCCACGCAGTTTCTTTCCTTTCCTCTTTCGCCTTCTGTGACGAGATCGATGGTGCAGCTGTGAGGATTCCACAAGGACAACAACAACAACAACAAGAAGAACGGGAAGAAGACAAGGCGGTAGCAGTAGTGGGAGTAGTTAGTAATAATAATAATAATAGTGGTGGTGGAGATAATCACAGGTGCCCATATTATTCAAAGCTGCGACACGTAGGCGGTGACACATGTGTTCACGTGAGATCACCATCAGTCGTGCCACATGCATGTCCTGCATGATGAGTGCGAAGTGCACGCAACGCGGCCACTGGGATCCAACTCTCTGCGTTCTGACTCATCATTACCTCAGACACCTGGAATGCCACCGGTGATGGTTCCCATATATCCCTGTTACACTGAAAGACACACATCGCGACCTCCCACTGTCGCGTGACACGCAAGGCGCGTAACGCGAAAAGAACAGCGAGCGGTGGGTCATGCGGTGTGGCGTCTCTTAACGCCGCGAGCGAATCGGCCCATCGGCCGCTGAGAGCCACACAGACGGCAACATAGCTGCTCAACTTGAGATGACACCGCAACCCAGCCGTCTCCCTACGTTCCACTCTATTGAGGCTGCCATCGTCAATGGCATCAGATTTAGAATCCGAAGGCAGCGAGTTCCACCACTCGAGACAAGTCCGCCACTCCCCCAATCGTTGAAGAGCCATCACCAGCGGGACGGCCGCCTGTGGAGTGATTTGACGGCGTAGCAGCGGAGTGCGGAGGACCGCCTTGCACAAAGCCATTGAACGCATCGTATTTGCAGCCTCTGCCACAGCCTTGACTGTCACTGCTGTTGGATGAATCCCACGCAACCTTATAAACGTAGTGATTGTCTGCAGTGCCTCATTCTGACGACCCTGCCGACTCAGTATCCCAAGCACAATGGCAACCGAGGCGGCGTTGGGATGCGGCATCGTCAGCAGAAGCTGGATGGCGCGGGTCCACGAGGAGCGTTCCTTCGGCCTAGACCGGATGTAAAGCAGCTCTTCGTTGTTGGTCACTGCGGCTTTTGTTCCCACACTAGGCCAGTTGGTTGGCCCAGATGCGGTGGGAGGATGACAATGACGATGATCGACATGTTTGCGACGCAGGTGGCGTGTGGCCAGCATCCACTGGTCTCGCTGCGAGCCAGGGATGCGTGGCCCGACATGGTGCTCAAAGGTCTTAGAAAGAACGGCCATCTCGCCGTGCAATGCTGAACTCTGCTTGCTCCCGTCTGCAGATTCTTGAGTATCTTGGAGATGGCAACACGCATCGCTCCAGCAACCTGCATTGGCTGCCGCCGCCGCCTCCATCACTGCCACGCGCCTCGCGGAAATACACTGAGAGTGTACGCATGCTGCAGTGCCTGAGGTGATATGCGCTGCCGCGCTCCACTGACCAGCCTGGAACAGTATGCGTGTCAGGAGCAGCGTATGCGAACTGGACACGCTGACACCACCTGTGACAGCGGTGCACCATGCGGCGATGGCGGCTTCCCACGCGCCACGAGCCGCGCTTGCCTCGAGAAATATGCTCAACGCATCTCGCATGGGCTTTCGTATCTCCAACAGCAGGGAGTTGTGCAAATGAAGCCACAGGCAAAGAGGGAAACGGCAGATCCCCCTACCAAACCCCCCCCCCCAAAAAAAAAAAAAACAAGAACAACAACAAAAACTAAAAAACGAGTGAGTCAAGGAGCAAAAAAAAAAAAAAAGAAAACAAGAACAACAACAAAAAGGAGAAGCATGACGGATGAAGAGGGAGACGAAAATAAATAAATATATAAATGGATATCTATCCGACCTTGAGCTTTCTTCTTTTCGTTTGGTTTTACTTCCGCTTACCCGTTCGAGCATCACTGGGAGACTTCTTCACTCAGTACTCTCCTCTTGAGCTGACGTGCAGGCATGGGCGTTCGATCAACATGTGAAACACGAATGCCAGGAGGAGCGTCACCAAGACGTACCCGAGCCACTGCACACACATCAAAGTAAACCCCATAGTAATAACCTCGTAGCTGCTCGAGTTTCCAAATCCAATTACGACAGGGCCCAGCAGGTACGCAGCCAGCACGAGTCTCGAGGCGCCACACCACAGACGGTGAACGAAAAAGTGGCGAACCATGCCGCCGTACCCAAATAGAAGCGGAAAGACCAGCAGGCAGACGCCGAAGCACCATGGGAAGAGAATAAGCGATTCGAACACCCTCATGCCAGTGGCAATATTTTCGCCACTGTGATCATCACTGTGGACCACCCATGTGGTCATAATACAGGAGAAGATAATGAAGAGGCCACTCCACATGATGAGCATACGCACCCGCCACACGCGCAACTTTTCAAGCAGCCAATAACTGGCTCTGTCCTCAGGCAGAACAGCGCCCTGGACGCTATTCATCATGCCGAAAATATCTTGACCAAACATGCGCAGTGTCTCCGCTCGCTGCCGCACGCCACGATATGAGTAATAAAGCGTCGCTCCCGCACAGAATGGAATGAGCATGAGATGTGGGTACTGATGCACCGTGTCGACCGGTAGCGAGTAATGGGATACGGCATTCCACGCAAAGCTAACTGTTTTCTGACGCGTTAACGCAATGTAACGCAGTGTAGCACTCGCAGCCATCACCAACATCATAAGGACGGAAAACACACGGTGGTGCAAACATTTCCCGAGAAGGTAAATGAACGGCGCCAGAGCCACCAACTGAAACTCCAGTGCCACATAGTAAGACCACGGAAAGCAGCGCTCATTCTTCTCCACAGGGAGAAAATTGTTCACCAGAAGAAGGTTCGCCCACCAGTGTTTCATGCAGTTCATGTGTAGCACAGGGGACTTTGAAAAGAGTGCCCAGAATGGCCCTTCCCCGTTAGTTGGCATGCTACTGGGCACTAGAACTAATATCGAAAAGGTGATAGGGACGATGCGCACAAAGCGGGCCACAAGGTAGCGGATGTACCACGCGGCGTACTGCAACGCCAACTGTCCACATGTACGTTGCGAATCCCGCACACGCAGCGTTGGTGAGGCCATGCGTACCTCTTCAGATGTGTGAAGGCGATGTAGTGCATGGAAGCCGGCGATGATAAGAAAGGTGCTGACAGCGAAACTGGCAAAGGCCTCCTTTTCAAGAAACGCATACAACGGATCACCGCGACGCGAGCCCACATTCTCCAAGGTGGGAATCTGCTGTGAATACCAAAAGACGCTAAACAGCATGATCCACACCCACGTGAGGACACGCCAGCTGTTGAATACATTCAGGTTCGCCTCCAACTCGGGGTAGTAGCGCCACTTACGGAAGCTGTTGATCAATGAGAGGCACAACACTGCACGGTTCACCATCAAGTTAAAGTCAGGTGCTTCTGGCATTTCGGCCAAAAACTGCTGCACGCGCTTGTTCGTCCAAAACACATTTGTGTTAAGGTCTGGAAGGATTCGCCCTGATCGTGCACCTTCAGTATCGCCGCCATGCCTCAACAGTGCAGCGGAACTTGATGATACCCCCTCTTCGGCTACTGCGTCCACTGAGAAGCCCTTATGTTTGAAAATGAATCCCCGACGCATTGCGCACTTCTGCGATGTCATCGCATCGTCTGCTGCTACTTTGAAGTGGGGAGCAGATGGCTGTCTTTCCCGACCACCACTACCATCACCAATACCAATACCCTCTGGCGCGGCAGACCGATTCTCTGATGCAAGGAGTGGCCGAAAAGAAGATGCATCTGGGTGAGAGACGCATGAAATGCGGGGGTCCACATGCAACTGGTAGCGCAATGCATGGTGTGATTTCTCACCCTCAAACACCGGATCCGCACTGCTACTACCACCACCACCGCCGCCACCTTTGAAGCCCACCGGGACCACATTTGGCGACTGCAGAGTCCACACAGCGGTGCCGTCATTTCCCATCGCTACCACTTCAAACGGGATGCTACGGGAAGTGATCTTCCAACAGTAGTCATACAACGTCGCCAAGAGCACGAGGACTAGAATGAGACCCAAGATGGTCCACGAGGCAATGTTCTCCGATGATACCTGCAGAGGTGCAGGGCTGCGAGGTGCGCAGACAACGTACTGCGGCAGCGATGCATTCGGGTTAACATCATCTATCAAGTCACTATAACGGAAGGTGTCATTAAGCACGGGGTCACTCACCACATGCCGCGCTATCTCCAACAGCGTACAGGCAGTGGGAAGACAGTAGCCAAGAATGCGCGAGTTGCCCCATTTGGGTTCGGTGGGGAAAAGTATGCAGTACTGCACCCCCTCGTCGGCAGGGCAGCTGCTGTAGCTCCCCAACGTACCAGGAATCATACCCGAGGCGTGATGCATGAGCGCAGTCTGATTGCAAAACATTGCCGTCACCGGTCGTCCCATTTTGACCTTCACAACTTTTCTCTCCACACCACCAACTGTCTCGTTGCCACTCTTGTCAGCTACTGCGGGCCGAAATGAAAGATACAGTGGCGAATCACACCGCCCGTTTTCTCCCCCACCCCGCCCCTCAGCGGCAATTGCAATGGCCCACAAGAAGAAAACAAACCCCCCCTCCCAAAAAAAAAAAAAAAAAAAAAAAAAAAAAAACCAAAAACAAAAACAAAAACGGAGAGGCAGATAGCTGGGTACGCACACTCGCAAGTCGGAGACCACAGACATGTGCACACCAACAGGCCCCCATTCCCAAAGGAGGAGGAGGAGGAGGCGGAGGCGAAACCGAAAAAAGAAGAAAAACAAACAAACAAACAAACAAAAAAAATGACGTCACTGACGCTGCCGTGTCTGCGATGACACAATATATATATATATATATATATATATACTGCTCTATGGAGAAAAGTCAACCAGGCGCGACAACAGAAACCGCAGCTTCTATTGGCATTATTCCTGTCGTTGTGCGGTTCTTGTTATTTCTGGTGTTGGTGGTGCTGATAGCGACAGTAGACGAGCTGTGAATACACACACACCTCTACCGCCCCCACCACCACCACCTTTTCCTTTTTTTTTTTTTTGCTTTCCCCAACCTCCACTCTTTGTTCTTTTTTTATACATTTGGGTTTGCATTTCGGTTTTTCTTTTTTTTCTCTCTTCCTCCTCTCTCCCTCTCTTCAAAGCGACTTGCCAAACACACACACACACACACACGAAAAAAAAGACCAAAAAAAGGAGCCTGGGAGGGCAAACTCTATTCATGTATGATGTCCACAACATCACCATCTTGCAGGTGATAATGCATCAGCGGGTGTCTATCCACCAAACAGGAGCCACGGACCTGCAAGACACATCGCGAGAGTGGGATCATTGTCTTTTGCTGCACCAGCGCACGAAGCTTCAACACCTTCTCGCTGGCTGGCATGCGCAGCTCCCAGCGGAATCCCTTTTCTCGGTACATCATCACAAGGCGCACCACCTCATCACGCGCGATAATTGTTACTTCTGGGACACTACCATCTTGAGAATCGAGACCAAGCTCTGTAGATCCCAGCGTGCATTTGGGGTCGAGCAGCGCGCCGTTCGCGCGCCACTCCTGACAAATAGCACGGATGCCTGTGCTATTTTGCACCATTGACATCACATCCGCAATCGTGTCGTTCACGTGTGCCGTCACGCTAAATGCCTTGTTGCTATGCTGAACACGAGCGATGAACCTACGCCATACTTCTCCCTCATTGGGTGCTGCAACCGATGTAGCCGTCTTTGCAGAGGTTGCTGCTGGCGCTGCCTTACGGACCTTATCGGCGGGTTCATCTGCCCTGAGCACCGTTGTTGGGTTAAGATGCGGCACCGCTGGAGGTGCTGCACTACTACTACCACCACTACTACAACCACCACCGCCATCGTGTGGCGATGGCGGCTTTTCGCCTGTCGTGATGGGCACACCAAAGGCGTACCACATCGCGTAGTTATGCATAAAATATCGCACAAAGTCGTCAAAAATGACGTACGTAGTGTCACCAAAGATATCCACCACATAGCGCCTCACCTCTGCCACAGGCATCTCAACTGTTTTGCCTAGGAGGGAGTGTTCGAGCATGAACACCACGCTGTCCCTCGCGATGGCCTGCTCCATGTCGTGGCGAAGCGCGAAGAAGGAAAAGCGTGCCGCCTCCTGCACCGTCATGCCTTTTGTGTGAAATGCACATGTCACAAGAAATTCCCTCAGCTCCTCCGGTGACAAGTTCCGGGATGTTTGATTGAAGAAAACGGATGCAACACGCCCCACACCAGGATCCAGTACAGCACGACCCATCAGCACATCTAATATATGCCGCACATGCTCCAGAGATGGACTGGCTTCCACAATGCGATCGAGCTTCCAACGCCGCTCCGTCGCCCGCTGAATGTGCTGGTCAGACTCCCAAAAGATTGGTTGGTATGCTCCCGGGGGCACATCTGGCTGTGGTCGGTTCCAATCTCTCGCAACGTGAGCGTACTGTGCCTGGTGCACGGGATTGTTGATGAGATTGCATGTCTCATCAGTGCACATTGGAGTGCTACTGTCTAGTGGCCGCTGCACCAGGCGAATGCAGGTGATCAGCAGCCCCAAGTCAACCCCACGCGCGGTGCGCACGGCGGCTGTCCACCACACATCCCGCTCCATCGCGAAGGATGCCATGGGCTGAATAGGCAACGCCACCGCCACATCGTGTGAGTTGGTGTGGTTCACCACATTCTGAATAGTGCAGTTTACAATGGCCTGCTGCAGCTGGGTCGCTTTTTGAATGGTAAGAAAGAGAGGTTTAGCACCATCAAACACAAATCGATCCTGACCGCCGAACTCCACGGAGGTGGTGTACTGCGTGCCGCGTTGGTACGTGTGGCCTGGGGCAAGCCACGTTGTCCGGAGCACAAGTCCCACAGGGAACGTTGGCTGGTTGACAGACGGTTGAGACGCGGCAATGAGGGCCCCGCCATGTGGAACCAACGAGACTTTCCACGAGATGGTTACAAAACCAAAGTCGTCCATGCCGTGCTTTGCAAGTGTTGCTACGTCTGCCTTGAAGCTGGAGTCGCGTTTGTCGTGCATATTGCGTGGTTGTAGCATGAGACGCACGGGCTGTGTGGAGCTGCTTGGGGCGTAGAGCAGAAAAGGGCACGTGGCTTGACCATACACTTGCTTCTCGGATTCCATAACCGTGATAAGAATGCGCTGATCCACGCTCTGTTCATCCTCGCAGTCGTCCATCGCCGTCCATGATTTACGTACCGCGGCGGGTGATGTCGCCGTATTCCAAGAGGAAGGGTGGAAACCACTGTACGGCACCATGAAACGCAGTGTTTCGTTGAAGTTTGGCCTCGAGGTAAAATACAGTCGCCGCGTCGAGCCCACAGGACGTTCGTTTGCGACGACGCTGGTCACTGTCACTCTGCCACCCGCAGCCACACCGCCGTTGTTCACAGCACGGGAGGTTGTTGTCTTATGCAGCGTGGACACACTCACGTGAGCCACAGGGTCACACTGCAGCAGTCGTGCTGTTGGGAGAAAGGCACTGTGAATGGTCAGCTCAATTTCGCTGTCGAATCCAACCCTCAGCGGCGCCAACGCCTCATCCGGCGCAGCTGTAGCCATCGTACAAACAGCAGAACCAAAAACCTGAACGGCAAGCGAGAAATCAATTTTTGGCCGAGAACGTGGATATATATATATATATATATATATATATATAAGAGAAGCAAAGTAGGAAGAGAAGCAATGCATCCATCAAGCAGCCAAGCAGGTGTATATCCGTATTACATACGCCAGAGAGAAAAAGTCGAGGAACACAGATGCCGCTCCACGCACGCACGCACGCACGCACGCACGCAGCGAAGTCGTTGTCGTACGGTTTAATTTGATGGTAATGGCAGCAGTGGCGGTGGTGTTGGATTCACCAACAGTAATCAGAATAACAATACTGACAACAATAATAAACAAAAATAAACAAAAAAACACAAACAAGCAAGCAAGAAGCACCAAAAAAAAAAAAAAAAAAGAGAAAAGGAGGAAAGAAAAAACAACAAGACTCTCATGCATTTCTCACCTCATTCCCGTGTTCCTGTCGTCGTGTCAATATCCCCCCCTCTTTTTTTTTTCTTCTTCCTCTTTTCGTCAACCATCACTCCCGTCTATCTCCCATTCCGGTTTGGTGAACTACATGCACACATAAGGGCATCCAAAACAACAACAGCAAAGAGAATAGAAAGAAGGGATGCGTCAAATATATATATATATATAAGCATACGAGAAATTCCAAGTGATGCATGCTACACGTCCACACCCGTGATTATGTGTGTGTGTGTGTGTGTGTGTTGCGAGATCCGCGCGCAATCACGGCTTCACGACAACTATTTTGTACTCTCACGCCGCGCCAACCAACGTGAGGGAGGCCCACACAACGGGTTCCATGCCGCACCGCAGGGCCTCCTCCTGCGCCATACGCAACGCGAGTGCGTATGGGTACCGCATGCGCCACTCCAGCGCCACTGTGAGCTTTTCAAAGTACACGCTAAGCAGTTGTTGGTGTGCAGGAGTGATGCCTTTGCTGTGCGGAAGGTCTACCCGAAGCACCCGCTTACAACCGTGGTGGAGACAGAGCCGTACTGCCACGCCTGGCTCGCTTGCAGATGGCGCAGTCGCACGGTCGTTTGTCACGACGACGAGATCAAGTGACTTTGGCAGAGACGGGTGGTCGCGCGTCATATCGACTAGCCGCACCATGCCGTCGGCGACCTTGAACATATGTTCTACGGGGTCACAGAGTAGCATCAGTACCCGACAATTGGGAAGCTCGAGGGCAGATATCAGCTCCTTACGTGTGCAGCCTGTGAAGGCAGTCCACGAATGAGATGTGCTGGTGAACCAAGGGGCAGTGGCAGCTAAAGATGCCACCTGTTTTGGGTCTTCTGCCGTGGGTAATAGCATGTCCTTCGTCCCGGAGACTGCCGTCTTGCGTGAGCCCAAGTCCGATCGTGTGTTTCCCGGTGACGAAGACGAGAACGACGGCGACTTTGCAACCGTCGCACCGCACACACCCGCAGACGCCGTTTCTGTCACCGTCTCTGGGAGAAAAATACAACGGTCCTGCTTTGGGGCATTCAGAAGCGATGGCTCCTTATCACACCGCATGCTGCATAAAAACTGCGTGACGGTCGGTGTTACAACGACCATAGACTGCTGACCAAGTGGATCTGAGACGGCAGTGGGGTCATGTAGTGCGGGGAAAGGCACATGAAGCAGAGTGGGATCAACGACGAAAACTAAGCACTCTGCCTCGTCAGTGGAACAACGAGACAACTGAAGGGAATCGCGAATGGGACCCCAAAGATCTGCATGCAGGTCCTGCAGACTTGACAAAAGCTCGTCCTGCACCGTATCCGAATGGATGGCTGCAGCAGCGGGAGCGTGTGGCATCTCCGTAGATGTGACGTGTCCCTTTCCAGAGATTGGGTTCAACGATGATGGAATCATGGAGATGGGTTTCTCTGTGAGGGTCACTGATGTTTGTCCCACTGACAGACCCGTGGGCGTGATAACCGGTGTCGCCGTAGGCCCTGTAACAGCAGCCGGTGGCGGGGTTTTCTTTGCATGGTATTCATTCAAGACGTAGGCTTGCACAGAGCGTTTGATGAAAAAGAAGCGATTGGCCGGGCGCACAACAACACCGTACTGTGTGGCAAATTCAGCAAAGTAGAAAACAAACGTGCAGTTCGGGAATGCCAGGAGCGCAAGATCCACAGCATCAGCGGGGCTGCGTGGCACAAGCTCTTGTCGCATTGCTGGTGGCATGAGTGAGAGCTGTGCAGTTGTCTCCATCGTCTCCAGTGCACGACGGAAGCAGTGTGTCCGAACTCTAGTGGTGTTGCGCGCTGGGGGAGCCTCAGAGACGTCCAGAGTCTCCGCTGACGGTGGATCCGGCGGGACAACGTTGTCCCCCTCCAGCACTGCAGGGTGTTTGCAAAGCGACACATTGGCCAGCGAGATCGAGAGGCCGCGTGAGGATGGCACCGATGCCCTTCGTGTCATTGGTGTTTGGGCAATAGATTGATCCAAAACAAGGTCAGGGTCACTACTTAAGTGCTTCAATGTCGATTTCTTCGATGCGCTGTTGCTAGCACCCCGACCACTCCCACTCCCAGTGCTGCTTCTGCTGCTTTCATCTTCCCTCTCATTGCCCATTTCCTCGTCATCCTTGCTGCACCCAACGGTGACCGACATCCTGCCCATGCCGAACATGGAAGAGTTCGACAACACCTCCTTGCCCTTGTGATCGTCTGTGTAGAGTTCCCCATCATCCTCGCGCGCGCTCTCTTTGTCCTCAATTCTCGAGTACGCTTTCGTGTTCCCCTTCTTGATTCGCTCCTCCTCCTCCCGCATGAGAACACTGAGGTCCCCGCTGGCGGTGGGTACGCAAGACTCATGCACATTACCACCACCACCACCACCACCACCATCATCACCAACAGGCTCATTCTTGTGCAATCCTCCCCCATTTGATGGCAGACCCCCCGGGTTGGTGGCAGTCACCTTGTTGGAGACTGAGCGACTCACCTTGTCCCAGCCGTTGTTGCAATCACAAAGTGGTACCTTCTCATCGTTCAGGTAGAACTGATGCACGAGCCAACGTGCTGACTCAATCACCGCAGAGCAGCTCTCAGGGCACATTTCTGAAACGTCCGAAAAAGCCCTGAGAGCCACCTGGTGGTGTCGTCTTGCCTTAAATGTTTGGTGCATTGTGGCGTGCGCCAGAGCCAGTAGGGTGTTTGCATGCCCCACCTCAACCATGTTCGACAGTAGTCGCGCTTCATGCGCCCAACTTGTGAGCACCTTGATTGCGTCCTGCGCCGCCCCATCGCCAAGAAGAGCACGTGCACGCATCTTGATCAATGTCCCATTCAACTGCCCAAACTTGTCCTGCACCGTCTCCCGCTCGTTCAGGGCAGTGATACACTCCTTGTATTGACCGAGCTGGAGGTGAGCGTCGGCAAGGGCTTCGAGCGCAAAGCGCTTGTCGGCAGCAGCATCCACTCCCTCAGCAGCAGAGGCCAGGACATCCAACTCCTTGGCTGTGTCAAGCACACTCCGGTAGGCGCGAGCGGCGCGTTGTGCCGCGACGATGTTGCGTGTCGTTTCACGGCTGATTTCCTGATCTTCGTACTCCTTCGCGAGTTCGCTCACCTTTTCCCACTGTTTCCCCGCCTCCACACTATCCCCCGCGGCAGTGTAGAGTCTGGCAAGGCGGATGTACGCGTTGTACTGCAGCAGCGCATCCCCCATCTCCGAGGCGTACTCCAACACCTGGCGATAGTACTGAATGGCGGTCCTGGGCTTCTCCAGCGTGGTGTACAACTCCGCGAGTTTGGCCAATACTAGCGATTCCCCCATTCTGCCATCACTCGGTGTCCGCTCCTCTGCGCTTCCCATGAGCCCCCCCCCGCCCTTGCCACTCCTACCGCAGTCCTCTTTGCCGTCCATGGCGTACATGGCAAGGGCGTTCGAGTACTCCTGCAATGCCTCCTCCCACCTGCCCAACGCGGAGAGGGAGTCGCCCGCGGTGATACTGAGTATAGGTTGCAGCGCATTCACCTCCCGCAAACTTGCACACACGGCGATGTTCACCGCGGCCGGCGTTATCGCCGACGGGCTTCCTCCCGCTGAAGCAGCGTCACCATCACTCTTGACATCCTTTTCCTGACACCCACAAAACAATGCGGTCCAGGTCTTGACTTCCTGCAGAAATTCCCGCGCACGCATCGTCTCACGGTACGCACGCTCTCCGCAAAACTTACTAAGGCATTGTGTATGAACCTCGTACGTCGCAATCTTCACCTGCAGCGTCTGCATGTGCTCCATCATCTCAGCCCTTGTGAATGGCTGTCCAAGGGGCGGTAGCAGCAGCACATTAGACCACAATGGGGGTCGCACCGATGCAGAGTTAGCTTTGTCCTCGACAAGCGGCTCAAGCAAGAGCGCGGCCTTCTTGGGTTGACCAAGTCGCAGCAGCGCCTTTGCCGTCACTACGAGACAGAAGGCCATGTCAACCATCATCATCCCTCTACTTGGTGAATTCGCCCTTAGTGTCCAACGATGCAATGCATTCTGCGCCGCATACGCGCTGTTTACTGCGTGACTGAGCTGCTGACGGCGCTCCCTGACGTTCACTTCATGGTCTGCCTGTGTCACGTAGGCGAGGGCAAGATTACGTTCGCTTTCAGCTTCGCATCGAATCAGTTCCAACTCACATTCTGTGGCCCGCGACCCGTATGCACCAGCATCCACAGCATTGCTAATAACACCAGTAGTATTGGAGGACAAAACAGGAGAGACGGCATCGTGAATCGGTGCGACAGACCCTGCTGCTGTTGTTGTTGTTGTTGACGGGACTCGTATTGCCATATTAAGGCTTTTGGCATGCTCAACCGCCTGCTTAAGTACCATCACAGCACTTCCGTACTGCTTCTCCTCGATGAGCTGCTCGCCGCGTTCCTTCAGGGCCGCGTAGGCCTCAAACTCCCTCCTCGAACACCGCCTACACTTGATATGCTCCATAAACTGCTCAAAATACCTGGTGGCGTGGAGGGTATTATGGAGGCTATGATGCGCCCGCCAGCTCTCCCGCAAGTGAAGTAGCTTCGCACGGTAAATTCTACGTCTGGAGTCGGCGTAGCGCACTGTGCATGCGCCACATGTTGGCGGGGAAAGGTCGTTGATCACCTCTTCACAAAGTGCCACCTGCGGGAGGGCGAATTGCGCTGTCTCAAGAACTAATGCGTCCTTTCCACAGGCCTTCTGCGCCTGCGAAAGAAGGCCCATTGACATCAAATAACTCACACCATTGCTTTGACACTGGTTCCCTGCCAACCAGTTTTTTTTGGCGTTTACAAAGTGCAGGTGGGCAACTTTCAATGCCGCCGAGTATCTTCCTATAGCGATGTATGTCTTCACAAAAGATTTGAGGGAGGCCTGCTTGTACGAAAAGGACAGCGTTCCCAGCGCCGCACGACGCTCCTCACACGCACAGCGTTGCGCCTCCTCGAGCCGCAGCGTATTACCGCCTAAACACTGCTTTACGCGCAGATGCAGGGCTGACATCCAAGATGCTTGATGCATTAATGGCACCAAATCCTCCTCGAGCGACACACGTATCATCTCTCGCGTCGCCATCTTGACGCACTCGGTGGTGCCATCTGCCAAAGAGCCTACCGAAAGCGAATGAGCAGACTCATTTTCCACCTCACTCACATTTTCCTGACGCTCCAGCAGGGATTGTACCATATGTGGAACCTTCTGAGGGTTGCTTTCAGGCAAAGCTGCCGCGCTGTCACTACTGCACACGGCAGAAAAATCACTGTCAACGCCGCAATGATCACTGACGGCGGGGCTTGGAGGCCTGCAGCATCGGGTACTGACTCTGCTCGCCGCTATTTTCGTGTCACTCGATTCGGCCAGCTTCGAATTCTCATCGAATAGCCTCTGCAACTGACTGAAAGCCTCTTGCTGCTTTTCTTCTCCCCAGTGAGGGGAGCAGATGGTGTAGGTAAACATCATGAGTGAATTGTAGAGCTTCGAAGACGACAAGGACTCTTCACGATTTTCCCCCTGCTCAAACATGAAGGAATACCGTTTCTCTAGATACGCGACCCATGTCAAAACCACATGTTCCTTATACAGAATCTCCACCTGTTCCACAATGTCATCAATAAAAGCATTTTCCACTGAAGCGTGTTCTGCTGCTGCGGCGGTGTTGAGTGGTGGCAGGCTATCAGCAGCCTTCGGTGCATCAGTTCCTCCAGTGAATGGTGTGGAGTTATTCGGGGTTGCCCCTCTGATATCGCCCGACTCGCACCGAGAATTCTGCAACGCACATTGAACGAGCTCATGACCGGCGTGATCACGCAGGATCCAGAAAGAAACAAAAACTTCCACTGTCATTTCTTGCGTCGCGCCAAACAGACCCATGAGATCCACCACCACTTCCTCCCACGGAACAGGAATGGCACACGTGGTCTGTGGCTCAGCTGCTGAAAGTGGCGTGTCAGCCACTGGGGACGCCTCCGACAAATTCCGGGGAGCTTGCCGTCCCAACTGATGCCGCAAGATGGCGCGAAGAATGATCCAGGTGACAAGTGCCATGACTACTGATTGTTGCTCTTCTGTCCTGCGCAACTGGTTCAATTCGATGTCAATGAACGATTCAGATATGGCGTTTAGAGATGCTGACGCCCTTCGCCCTTTTGTAGCCACACTCGCCACCGCTGCCCCCTGAGAGGCGGAATGACCAGTGACATCAAGACCATCTAACGTGAGACCCATTGGCGAATTTGCAGGGCGACTTAACGGTGTCTTTCCAGGTGAAAGTAGCGGAGATGCCAATAAATTGGAAACTGGCCGTGATTGACGCGACCGAACCATCATGTCAACGTAGACGCAGTTGTCAATATCAATAAGAACGTTCACAAGTTGCAACAGGAACCACCGCCAGCGTTCATGGGTGACGGTCGCCGTAGTAGCAACAGAGGTAACAGTGCCATCCTCCACTGACGGTGACGCGTGCGCAGTGCCACCACCACCACCACCAGCTGCTGCTTCTGCTTCTGCTTCCGTTTCTCGCCTTTCGTTGCAGTTATATGCAGCGGCTCCCACAACTTCTTTATCCACACTGTTACGTCTAGTATTACTATTACTACACTTATTACTACTGCAGCCACCTCCGTTACCCGCAATGCTGCCGTCAGACGCCGGTTCAAGAATCCCGAACAGGCAAATGTCAAGCGCGGCGATCACCTCCTCACGCTCTTGCTCCAATGGGAGTATCGCCTCTCCCGCGGGGTGTAGAGCCGGTGACGACGTTGCTGCACAGCACCTCGGGCTGTCACTCTCCACTGATATGCTCGACGAAACGCATATTGACCGTTTGGATTCCACAATATGTTGAACGTATAGCAGCGCTGCCTGAGTCCTTTCCATTGAAGACATGGTGCGCTGCTTGTGAAGATGATGCAGCTGCATCTTCTTCCGCCGCGAATTACCTGAGAGGAGAGACAGAGAGTTGCCGTCGCATTCCCTAACTGCATTGTTCTTGTCTTCCGCAGCAGCAGCAGCAGCAGTTCCTCCTCCTCCTCCCCTTCTCCAGAAGCTCGTGAGTGTCCTGAAGTTCATGACAAAATGAAGTTCTGCACCCTTACGGGAATAAAGCGGCGACAATGCGAGTGCAGGTCAAACCCGATCCAATCGGAGAAGATGCCCCCTACTTCCTCTCTCCACGCAGCCGACGAAGAAAAGAGGCGAAGCCAAAGGATTCCTCTCCCTGCACCCCGTTTCTCTCTCTCTCTCTCTCTCTCTCTCTCCACACCTGCCCTTTCAGCGGCTCCGCCTTCCTCTTTGCCTACGCGGCTGTATGTGCGCCCCCCTCCTTCCCCCTCCCCCTCTCAGACCTTCAACAGACGGGGATCGACAAACAAATAAACACCGAAACTTGCTCTTATGTTTTCCCTCTTTTCTACGGGATCTAAAGTGTCAAACAAGGCAACCACGCACAACAGCAGAGAAGTGATTGAATGGTAAATTCATAGGAAGGGGAAAGAAAGAAAATATGGGAGGCTTTCCCACCCCCGCATAAGAGCAGCACCAGCAAACGTTAGATAAGAAAACATGCATCATTATACGGATAAGTATGCGTATATCAAAAAAAGAAAAAAATGAGACGCATCGGGAATGAAAAAGACTTTGCACCATCCCTCCCACACCAAAGTTTCATGTCTCAGACGCAGGCGAATGGGGTAACGTGCCGCCTCGTAGGCGTCAGTGTCCACCATTCATCACGCCTGCTGTTCAACAATACATCATCCGTCTCCATTCCCTGGGTTGAAACGCCTTGCCATTTGTTGCGGAAATAAACGCAGCACACAAGGCTTCATCCCACCCACACCCCGCTGCTGCAGTGCATCAAGATATTAAATTCTTCGACAACAGTCGAGTGTGCGTGTGCACATGTCCCGAGATCAATGGAGCATGTGCCCACTGCGCGCCAGCTACAATGAAGATATGGACGACGACGACGACGACGACGACGACGGCGAGGATGGGGAAGAGGAAGAATAAGCGATATTTGATATGCAGCATTAGACGCAGAGCGGAGCAGGGGGGGGGGGGAAAGGCAGCGACGGGGTTTTCCCACTACACCGCGAGGAACGACGGAAAAAGGAGAAAAGAAACCAGCAACATCCTGGACACCTGCAGTCTGCAACGCCAGCGTCAACAGTTTGTCATGTATGCGAGCTTGTCAGTGACTTTATTACGGAGAAAGACGCAGATGCAAGTGCAGAGGGAAATACCCACTCGCCAACAGAAACAAACAAGGGGAACGAGAAGAAAATAAAGTAATGTGGGTTTCGTTCTCCCCCTCCTCCTCCTCCTCCACGCTCGCAGGACACATGCGCATAAATGAGGCGGTGCAGAGCATAAAAGGAAACAGTTAAGCAACAAATGAAAGCATGAACGTCATTCCTTCATAGACGCATTCAATGAAGAGGGAGGAGGGGGAACATCAGTAGGAGCGAGAAATGGCTGATCCACGCGAGCAGGTCTCATGCAATGACGTCATCGCCCGCCCGCCCACCACTGCGTTGTCAACAGGAGTAATATTATTACTCCACGGCAACATNGAGAGAAAGAGAGAGAGAGAGAGAGAGAAAGGGAGATGGATGGAAGGATGTATCGCGTGTGCGTGCCCGCGTCAGAGAAACGACAGTTCATGGTAAAGTAGTGTATGTGCTTCACGGATTGTTCAGTGGCAGCGAAAAAATATATACTCATCAGAGCGGTGCCTCTTCCTTTGCTTGTAGTTGGCATTCCCTAAGATATCGTGATCGTCTCTACAGGCTATTCAGAATGAAGCACAAGAAGAGCACGACGGTTGAGGCACAAAAAATTGCAGGGAGTTACTGTGAGGCGAATTCTCTCTCGCACAGAAGCCAAACACAAAAACACACACACACACACACACACACAAAACTAAGAAAACAAAACAGAAGAAGCCCATACTCCATCAAACAGCTTTTACGAAAAACGGTTTTCTTTTCACCAAATAGCGCTTCGGCCATCACTGTGGCGACCGCTCAGGCGGTGCGGGATTTGCACTGTTTTCCCGATGCAGCTGAAGGGCATGCTCCCGGCCATAATCAGATATCAAATCAGACTTCCCGCAGTACGACACCTGCAGCGGCTTCTCGCGCTCCATGTTGTAGCGATTGTGAAGGGCCATAATGGCGCAGTCGGCCTCCTCGGTGGAGCCGAACTCAACGAACGCACTGCCTTTACTCCGGTTGGTCCCCCTATCGCGGAGAATGTTTACGTGAAGAACGTGACCGTAGAAGTCGAAAAGAGCGCAAACGTCCTCTTCGGTCGCATCAAAGTTCAGCTGCCCAACAAACAGACGCGCACGCCCCTGAGGCATTGGGGGGCAACACACGATAATTAAAGAGGGATTCCGGCTGCCTAGTGCACCCTATTCGTGGCACTTCCTGGATGGCGAGAAAATGGTAGAGCAGGAGAGAGAGATGGAGATGAAGTGGAAGGAGAAGTGCAGCAGACACATGCGCAAAATCACCTGCGCCGCCAGATGCATCGACCGGGGCAGAGAACCGTCAGGCGGTGTGCATGAGAGAGAAAGAGAGAGAGAGAGAGAGAGAAAGGGAGATGGATGGAAGGATGTATCGCGTGTGCGTGCCCGCGTCAGAGAAACGACAGTTCATGGTAAAGTAGTGTATGTGCTTCACGGATTGTTCAGTGGCAGCGAAAAAATATATACTCATCAGAGCGGTGCCTTGATGCATGGGAGGGATTTGGGGAAAACACCACGGGGTGCGTTGCCAGATTCCTGTGTTCGTCTTACTGTTCCTTGCACTCTTCCGACCCCCCTTGTGTGTCGACCCCCCTCGCCCTCCCTTTCACTCGCACTATGCATTTGCAATTCGCTGCGTCAATGACAAAAGTAGATAGATAGATAGAGAGAAGACAGCGAAGCAGGTAGAATACACACAGAGAGAGAGAGAGTGTGTGTGTGTGTGTACGCGTAGGGCAGGGTGTGATACGTCACTGCTGTGGCGAGACATAAGATGCTCACATGCATGTTTCGAGTGAGCGAGCGAACGAGTGAGCAAGAGAGGGCGGGTGAAGGAGGGGGATGCGACGGTAGTCCGCCCTCCCCACCCCGGTATGCCGCAATAAAGAGAGCACCCACCCCCCGACACGGTGGGGTGGAGTAAATTAATGATGGGGTCTGCGTGTGGGCATCAAGACCAGAAGGTCGCGATGCTGCTGAGAGGAAGAAGCACAGCAACAAACTACACACAAATACACACAAGAGAAATAGAAAGAGAGAGAGAGAGGGAGGGAAACAATAAAGAAGAGAATAAATGCGCCAGCCCGCAGTTCCCCCACCCCCTCCCCTCTCCCGCATATTTTCTCTCCTTCGCCTGCTTTTTAAAAAAAAAAAAAAAACTTTATTACTTCGGTCTGCTTTATTTCGTGTCTTTTTTTTGTGTGTGTGTTTTTCATTTTGTGTTCGCGTCGTGCAGAATTCGCACCCCCACACCACCCCAATCATCGCGTCATCCACAAACAGACGACTGCTGCCAGTTCACTTCAATCGAGCAGGACGCTCAGCCGGCGGCGGATTCGCGCTGTTCTCCTGATGCAGCTGCAGCGCCTGCCGCCACCCGAACTCCGAGATGAGTTCAGACCGCTCGCAGTACGACACCTGCAGCGGCTTCTCGCGCTCCATGTAATATCGATTGTGAAGCGAACGAATGGCGCAGTCGGCCTCCTCGGTGGAGCCGTACTCAACGAACGCACTGCCTTTACTCCGGTTGGTGGACTTGTCGTGCAGGACGTTGACGCTCAAGACATGGCCGTAGAAGTCGAATATGGCACGGATGTCCTCCTCCGTTGCGTTGAAATTCAGCTGCCCAACAAACAGACGCGCCCGTCCTGACAAATGTGGCATTTTAAACGCCAGAAACAACCGCCGCCGCCGCCACCACTCGGGAAGGAGGAGGAGGAGGAGGAGGAGCACACAAGAATAGTGTGAAACAACAACAACAACAAAAACGAAGACAACCCCCCCCCCCTCAAAAAAAAAAAAAAAAAAAGAAGAGCAGCGCAACAGCAACAACAAATTAGAAATATATTATCAAAACAACAACAACAGCAGCAAAGAAGACAACAACAACCACACAAACACACTAAAAAAAAAAAAACGAAAGTAAAGCAGGTGCTTTATGTTTGTGTGCCTGGGTGCAATATATATTTATATAAATATGTGTGAGGACTTCGCCTATTGTGATGGGATGCGCCCACTTGAACTGATCACGTCCCGCTAGAAGAACACGACACACACACACACAAACACAAACACAAACAAACAAACAGTCCCAAAGGGGAAAAAAAAAAGAAGGGGGGCGGGAGATCATCATAATCAACAGTAACAATGCTGGAACGAGAAGTGACGCCGCCGCACACCGACCATCAGTCAGTCAGTCAGTCAGTCAGTCAGAGAGATCCTGCAGCTGCAGCGGCAGCGACGGGAAAACACCGCACGGAATGAGCCCTCCAACCAACCAACAACAACAACAGAAAAAAAAAAAAAGAAAAAAAAATACATAAAAACAAAAATAAAAAGCGAAGCACAATCGCCGTGTGAATAAATGCAACAGTGGCGCAATGGTCATTCCACAGGCCACCAGCATTATAACTGTTTTCCCTCACCCCCCTCTTTTGTGCTATCTCTCTCTCTCTCTGTGTGTGTGTGTGTGTGTGAAGAAGAGACATATCCCGTTGTCCGCACCTACTGCTCTGTCATGCATCCATGTCAGAATTAGAGTAGTGCAAACACGCCCGCACACGCGTGCGACGTCGGCCATGGTAAAAAAAAAAAAAAGTAATCATCATGATAATCGGCAAATAGTGGGCAACAGCAGAACGTGAGAAGAGCACAAGTGTGCAGGGGTTCCGGTCACCACCCAACGATGGAAGGGTAGTCTACCAGCGTCATCGGTAGCCGCCTCATGGGGTCGCCCAGTGCAGCGTTCATGCTCTCATGTGCTGCTGTCGCTGCAATGAGCTCCCTTTCAATCGCCAGAGCGCTGTTTCGCAGGTACGGCTGGACATCCGCCTTGCTGTCTGCCAGTACCCCCCAACAGGCCTTTGCGTAAGTGATGTCCCGTCGCGCCAGCATTGCCGCGTAGCGATCGATGGCCACCACCACCTCCGCCAGACCACAGCCAATGACATTTCGGTGTTTCAACGGGACACTCCATTGAGAGCTAGTGCCAGACGCCACGCCATCCACAGACGAGCCAATACCAACAGCGCCATCAGTGCCGGTGATGTCACTGCCACTACCGCTACCACCGTCAACCGCTTTAATCGGCTTCTGCTGAGCGAGAAACATCGCGCTACTGGACGACTCAAAGACATCATTGTACACGCCTGGAGGATGGCTCCGCATCGCTGTTGTTTGCGCCACGCCACGCTCCAGAAAGTGAAAAAACTCATCAACCCACGCGGCGGTGAGATGAATGCTCGCGGCGTGAAGCGCGCCGATCGGTGACGGCACCCGCATCGCGGCATATCGGTGCTGTGCACGTCTCAGGCGTACGTGGGAAGAGTTGATGGTAGACGACGAGCCTGCCGCGCTACCGACTTCCACCCTGTGCAATGACTGATTCTCTCCACCCGACGAGGCAATGCAGTCAAGGATGGTGTGATGAAGAAACGGCTGCAGCATGGGCACACCAGGGGCGCAATAAATGAGAAAGGGGGCGACATGAAGCCGGCTTCCCCAGAGCACAGTGCGCCACTGCCACAGCGAGTGAAATTCCTCAAAAATAGGTGACAACGTGTATGAACTGACGCGTCTACCGGCAAACGTCGAAGAGGGAGCGGAAAATCCACGCCGGTTTTTTATCGGAGGAGACTGCCGCTCCGATTCCCAGCCATCCAACACCTCGGACTTCTTTTGCTGCTGCTGAATGGATGAGATGACAAATGCCGGCGCGCGTGCGGCATGAAAAAAGCGGCAGCCAAACAACCTTCTTGCATGTATACACTTGACCATATGTGTGTAATGTGTGGCCTGGTCTCGCGGTGACGCTGTATTCCCTCGCTTCTCCCTCCGCTACTGCATGAAACGGGAATACAAACCTTCACACCAACCGCAGGGGGGGGGGGGGGGGGAGTCAGACAGAAAGACACACACAAGGAGGAGATGATGATGTTGATGATGACGGCAGCATCGGGGCCGGCAATGCACGCACGCATTGCAGCGAGAACGAGCAGGGCGATGATGGTATGCAGTAGCCACAAAAATATTACGGACACCATTCCAGAACGACAACAGCAACTGCAAAGGCGTAAATGAACCATTAGGTAGCAAACAAACAAACAAACAAACAAAAAAGGAATGATGCCAGGGATGCGTGGCGTCGTGTGCGTCTTCTTCTTCTTCTTCTTCTCCCCCGCACTGCAACACGCGCCGATAACACAAAACAAAAGCACCCAAACTGCAACACAGACAGTTAGCGAATTAAACTGAGAGAGGGAGTGCACCCCAGTGTGCAAAATACTCAGACCCTCCACGCATTCACTTGTCTTTGATTTATCATTTAATATTTTTGCACAATAAGAACAGTCTCCTTTGTTTGGTCTTGGCTTCTCGCAAAAAAAAAAAAAAAAGATTTGTTTCTTCACAAAATGGGCAACAACAACATCGCAGGCGATGGGGCACACCATATAAATATATATATATATATATATATATTTATATTTATACGAACAAAAGATTTATTTGTATATTTGTGTTTTGCATGCCCGATTAAATGGCTGCAAAAGGGGAAATTGCACCAATGGCACCCCCTCCCCTCCTCCCAGTTAGCCGCGTCAAGAGCAGCTACGGGCAGCAGGGAGGGAACTGTGCACGAGTGTGTGTGTGAGAGAGAGAGAGGAAGAGAGAACACTTCCGCTCTCACCGCCTTCGCCCTTTCGACACCTGAAGCATATATATATATATATATATACACGCGACAAGCAAGAAACACACTCACACTTGGCAGAGCCGCGAAGTTAAAACGGGTGATGGTGGTGGTGGTGGTGGTGGTGGTGGTGGGGGGACATCCTCCGAAAAGGCGGAAGGGGCCAAAAGTCAGACGGAAGAAGCTCCCACCACCCATTAGTTTGGATTAGATTCGTTTCGCGCCCGTTGCAGCAGGAGCAACAGATGGCCCTAAAGACCACACACACACACACACACACAAAAGAAAAGAAACGAAGAAGAGCCAAAGTCTGCGATGCCTTCCCCTCCAAAGTAAATCAACATATTCACGTAAAAGAACCAAACGGCTACTATACACATTATTCATATACATACATACATACATACCTGCACACACACACACACACACATATATATATATATACATATATATATGTATATATATGTATATGCGTGCGAATATATACGTGTGTTTGCATCTCACCTCATATGTCCTCCGCCTGTCAGTTGCAAAGCAGCATGACGGTAGAAAAGGCAAATTGGATCGTCAAGACAAGCATAAGGACAGGGAGAACAAAGAGAGAGTACATCAACGACGACAGAACCATGCCTTCTTTGGCGGAGAGTGATGCGTAGTACATGCGGAACTGGGAGATGAATAATAATGCAGGGATTGTGAGTAGTATCACCACGCAGCATAAAACAATGGAATGCGCTCTGTTCTGCGGCCGATGAAGATGTAACACACTTCTGACCAAAATCAACACAAAAAGTATGAAGATTGGCACAAAAGCGATGACAATGTTAAACACTGGCTTTTCCGGGTCATCCGCGGAGGGGCCGTCAAAGTACAAAGACAAGAGCACAACAAAGGCGATACAGAGGGCCTGCAGAGTGTAGTCATAGAACCCAGCGAAGCTCATCCCGCCGCAGAAGTTCTTGCCTTGGCTGATGGTTACGTAGGCGGAAGGCACGGGGGCGAGGGCGATGGACAGGTCCAGCGGAAGAGATATCAGCACCCATGAGGGGTGAAATTGATCGTATGCGTCGCGCCTCAAGGTGAAGAGTACTGGAAACACAACGAACATCAGCACGTCCGAAAGGATGCGGAAAACGAACGGCACGCCACATCCATGAATGCAGTAGGGGTCATAACGCAAAAAATCCCCAAAGAGAATATTTAGCGCAAGCGGTGCATAAAGAACTAGCGAGATCCAGTGCGGGATGGCGATGTACTCATCCATCCGAAGCATGATCAAAAAGAGTGCCGCGGTTCCGCACAAAAACGTGAAGGGGTGTATCAAAGTGCTGAGCAGTAGAAGGAGTTCGCGCCGCAGGAGGAGCGGATAGTGACGTGGCAGCGCTACACCCACTCCCGTTGGGGCGGTTGCATCCGCACCACACGTGCGTGTGCGGTACTCCCTCCGCGTCGCTGAGTACGCCACTGGTGCGCCGTGCTTCTTGCCAGCGGCATCAGGATCACGAAACAACGGGGTGAAATCAAAGATGGAGCTCCGAATCACACCAAAGAAACTGTTGACCAACAGCAAACCACCTTGCCAGTTGATTTCCATCCCCGTTGCCCTCGCTTTCGTCTCAACCTGCAGCTGCTTCCGGATTCGCGCACACATCCACAGCTCCGCACTCCCACAACTCCGCACCTGATTCATCGGGTGATGCAGGTATGGACTGAGTGTCAATAGTGCTGCAAACACAACCCCATTCTTGCTTCGGACAGACTGAAGCGAGAGGTCGTACACGACAACCTCATAATGTGTGCTGAGCGTTGTAAGTTTCCAATCATCCAGGTGCATAGTCCATATACCCGACACCTGCGATTGGTTACGTTGCTCGTTTGGTGCAACAACCCATATTGCATGAAGCGGCATGCCAACCATTTCTCCATTTCCTCCCACGTAGTCGAAGGCAGATGCTACACTACTCTGTAATGTCCTGATGTACTCGTCTTCAACAAAGCCATTGCCAAATAACTGCAGCGCTTTGAAGGCGCGGAGAGGGTGATGCCACCTCGCGCGCTCCCGCCCCCCGCCGCGGAGCAGAGTGGTGCGGTACAGGTGGCTCACAGGTGCATGTTGATTGGATACCGTCTGAGCTACATCACTGCTATCAACCTCGTCCCATTCATTTTCCACCCCATCCATCTCCCTCCCTTCATAAGCGCTAACAAACGCAGCCGGGAATGTGACATCTGCAGATTCACGGCACCGATTGCCGATGCAAGAAGAGACATTGCGTGCCGACACCGTCCGTGATTGCACGGTATTATTTGGTGTGCCTCCGGACCTCGTTTCGCAATGAGCATCGCAGGTAACATCCTCACACCAGGGAGACATCAACAGTATTGTGCCATCGAGCATCCCCAGCAAAAAAAAGGCGTGAGATGGGGAGAGAGCCACCGTCAGCACCAGAGACTCCACTAACCTAACACCATCAAATAGGTCTACATCATAAAACACCGGTCGCCGCTCGATGGGAAGTTCCTTCTCTTCCACTGCGGTGTATTCCCGACGAAATGCAAGGTATGGAATGTACCGTGACACGTACAACATGAAGGGATCGCGAAAGTATGGGTGGCCGTCCCGCAGCGGCTGCCACCATGAGCTGAGGTGGGGCGGCGGCTCTTCTTGTGAATCAGATCCGCTCTTCACACCAGCAGAGCTCCAGCAGACGAAGGTCTGCATGTGCTGCGGAACCCATGGACGTGGGTTTGCGAACGCCAGCAATGTAGGCGAACTAATATCCAACAGGATCTTCGGCTCCGTTGAGGGAGAGCGATACGAGTAGCCCTTTAGAAAATACCATGTTCCACACTCTCGTGTTACCCCACCCACAGTTTCTTCGCCCAGGACAAACTTTTCAATTTCTTCAATCTGTCGAAGAATCAGCTGCTGATATATGATGATGCTATGGTGCGATCTGCATGCGAAGAGGGCCTCGCACTCATCGACGGAATCAGTCGAGGTGGACTGAGAGGGGCGAAACATTGACACACTGAGTATGTGCGCGTTTCGGATGTCCACCGCGCAGCCCACACCAAGCGTCACACAGGTGTGTGGACTCAGTATGAAGAAGGCCACCTCACGTGTGGTGCACGAGGCGCAGGCCAACACAGCCCGCTCATTGAATACTGCAAACACATGCCGCGTCGCCATCGTTCCCGCTGAGGTGCGTGCTGAGGCATTGGTATCCTCCTCTTCTTCCTTCTCCGTCTTGTCTTGAAAACAGAGTGGCACTTCCGTTGTTCTGTTGCCGGTGTTAGCATGTGACCCATCTGATAATTCCAGTGTTTCAGACAAAAGAATGCTGTTCTCATTGCTGCATCGCCCCACGCTGGTGTTACTGCGGAAACTGGAGATGGGGATCGAGGCAGAACTATGGCGCGAACTGTTCTCGCTGTTGCATGAGGATCCATGCGTATCCGCCATCTCCTGTAGCATGAAGCGCAGTTCAGCAATGTCATATTTCGTGAGAGGTGTACCCCCCAAGGCTGCCAAAGCGTGTGAAAGTGCGGCGGTGGCATCTCTCTCGCGTTTCGCAACCACAATGCGACACCTGTCGTCATCGTGGTCGCCACCATCGCGGCTTTGGGCGCGGGATTTGGCGAGAATTTCCGTCTCGCTCCACTCGTAGTCCGGCAGCCCAATCATGTCTCGGTTCAGCGGTAGGAAGGTATCGAGGTGTTCCTTTGCAATGGTGTAGCTCCCCATCCCCACAACATCACTGGGACTGCGATCCACCACGGTGTCATGCACCCACAGATTGGGCAGTGACGACGACTCCTCACGCTCCGCTTCCAACTCCAACCGCCTTTTCAAATTTACCACGACACCACTCTCTACACGCCACATCGTAATGTCGCTCCCAACCCCAATGTGGAGGACGTCCATATAGGGATCATAACACATGTGAGTCACAAGCGATTTGAACAGAAGCTCACGGAAGGGAAACCAAATTTCTCGAAGCATTTCAGACGTTCGTGATGACGTGCAAGACTCCTTTGCAGATTGTGCCATGCATGCAGAGAAACGGTGATCACGTCTAACATAAAAAATGACCGTGTCTGCCGGGTCGTTGATGCAGAGCGTTCCGTCAGGAAGAATGATGGGATAAATTCCGCAATATATTTTACAGCTTAGAGATGAATGGTTAAACCAATTGCGGCGTATGTTGTGCTGGGCGCGTGAGGAATCAGCCCAGTATCCAAACCATTCCTTGGTGGCGCATCGGTATGACTCACGTGCCCGCTGCAATCGCATGTGCAAATATTTCCCCTTCAGTTTCATATTACGAATGTCATTTTCATTCGCTAGACCCCTAAGCTTTGCCGCCATGTACACCGTCAGCCAGCGGGACCAGCCCTGTTCCCTGTGCCTAAGGATAGCCTCACGGCTGCGCATCACCTCTGTCAGTGTGATGGTCCAAGTGGTCGTCTCATGCGTGGGACGGGGGAGTGTGGCTGCAAACGAGCGCTGAATATTATAGGTGAGAAACACATCATTGAACGACCGACAGACTGCTCTGAGCTCCAGAAGGCTTGGTAGGTCTAAAAAAAGCATTGTGCCAAATATTAGCTGCGGTGGCAGTGAAAAGCTTCGACTGGTGTCATAATCTGGCGCAGTGACGCAACCACCACCTGCGGAGCGGGTGCAGTAGAGGTTGTGTATGGGGGATCGAGATGGTCTCTGGTTTGACCCGTTGGAGTTCGAGTCAATGATCCAATCGACCACCCCCAACTGCGAGAGTGCGGAAGAGCTTTGAGAAGAGAGAGGATTACCCCTTGAAATGCGCGGCGATCCGACGCTCGAAGACGACTTCGTGACACGCCTGCGGTGGGCGCCATTTGTTGCTACGGTGATACTCAACAGTACCATATGGCTGGTGTGCGTGAATATTCGACTCACCCACCACACACTGCTAGAAACAACAGCAACAACAAAAAATAAATAGAAGAATAAACAGAAACAAGAACAAAAAGGAAAAAAAAAAAAAAAAAAGGATGCTGGGCGATGAGGAGAGACACGTGCACGGAAAGACAAGCAGCCCTCTTCTTTGCCTCTGAGGTAGTCACCACCCACCACCACCTCTCCGTCCCTTTTGGTGCAGTGACGTGTACGACACTCGCTGTGATGTCCAACGGCAAAGAAGCATGAATACACATACAGCTGCGGAAAGTGTGTAGTGTGATGAAAAAGGAACACCAACACCAGCGACGCAAATCCTACAGTCTTCCGCAGCACATCTGAGGGGAACTAATGTGCAGAGACACACACACACACACCGATAGAGAGAGAGAGAGAGAGAACCGATGGAGCAAGAGGTCCAAGGCAGCAGAGAGACACAGAGAGACAGAGCACGAGTGTGGGATAGAGAACACAATAAACAGAGGAGGGCGGGGATCAGACCGCACAGCACACGCCGCCAAGACGATGATATACCGCCACGAATCATTCATTTACAAATACGCCAGTTTGTCGCCGTCGCCTCCCGCGTATTATCTCTCACCTCCCACGTGTTTTCGTGCTTAATTACAAACAAAATACAGACAAACACACACACACACACACACACACACACACACACCGCAGCATCAGCAGCAGCAGCGTGCTCTGGAGAGAAAAAAAAAAAAGAGAGAGAGAGCAAACCTTCCTCTTCTTGCTCCCTTTCAATTATGTTAGTTAAAGAATCGCGTCTGACTCGTCTTGCCACGCTTTTGATAACAACAATAATAATAATAATGATGATGACAAAGTGCGTACGTGTATATGTGGGTGCGAGCTGGGTTGGGGTTGCAGCGACGACAAGAACAGCATTGAGTGGTGATTATCATTTACAATAACGGAGGGTGTGACAAATACGCCGACGGTGGTGCTGCTAGATGTACTCCAGCATTGCCATAATCGTTCCAAGGGCGCCCCCAATAAGACCCATGCAAAGCATTGTCCACATCAGGGGACGCTCCCACCAGCGCTCAAAGATGAAGATGCCCAGCTTGTGTAGCCGGAGGCGGTACAGAGCGGGATAGGTGAAGCACAGGCTACTGCTACACACACCACCCAAGAGTGCGACGACGGATGCAACGCCGGGGGCTATGAGAGCTGCTGCGATGCACACGACGGAGAGGGACACGCTCACAATCAGGTAGTCACGCAGCGGGATGGAGTAATGGCTTTCGTCGTACTCCTCCACAGTGTTGCCCGTCACATAGCCCTTGCCTGCTGCTTCCGTGGCAGGACTGTATCCGTACCACATGAGAAATATGGCATCACGGGTGGGAAAAAGCATGAGAACAAACGCCAGATTAACAGGAATCACGTAGACCATGTAGCCCAACGCAAAGAGCGAGTCGGTCCTGGGGTCAAAATTGCTCATGACATTCTCTCGAACGTCCTCCGGGTGACCCAGATAACCAAAAAACCCTACAGCCGCATGAATGAGACCGGATATAATGAGGCTTATGCCAGAAACCCGCAACATCGTTCGTCGATTCATCTCATTCAGGTTGGAGTAAATCTGAAAGACAAGTGATTGACAGTCAAATGAGAACATCATGATGGGTAGCGCCAACAGGGGATTTTTACCGAAAAACCACGAAACAGAGTCACTTGTGTCGCCCCCGTTGCGAGGAATGCCATTCACTCCCCCCTGGGATCCAGGGACAAAGTAGCGAAATACCACAAGGAATGAAATAAGACATGTTGCCGAGATGCCCATAAACGACGCAACTTGCAGAAATGAGATCTCTGGCACACATGAAAGGGGCAGAATGACAAGGAGCCAAAACACGAAGAGCGTGTGTTTTGTTGTGGCGAGCCACGGGATGTGATGCGATACGATGGGTTGCAACGGTTCGAAGAGATCACCAAGCACCACGAGATAACTGATGGCTGAACCGATGTTGTAAATGAGCAGCATCCAGCGTGCGAGCTCCTCGTTGAACCTCCCAAACAGCTCTCGATTAATCTGCTCATACGAGTTCAGGCCGAGTTTATCAATACACACCACCATGTAGTCGATTGACATAATAGTGAGAAGAGCCACGAAAATCAACAGTACCGTTGCGGGCATCACCCCGGCGTTTTCAAAGGCGGAGGGAAGCGTGAGAATGCCGGCGCCCATCGTCGTCACGGCGAGAATCAGTGCGCTGCCCAACACACTTCCCTGATGCATCGTAAAAAACCCAATGCGATAATCACTGTGCGTGCACGTACCCCGCGTCCGCTCACTTAATGGAAACAGAAATGCAATCACTCGATCAATCAACCAACACACACACACACACACACGGAGCGACAAAAGCAGGTAGACAGGTAGACAGGCTGGTGGAAGACTACAAAGACAAGGACTCACAGCACTGCTACGAGCAGATGCATGAGAAACCGGGATAGAGCGCGAAAGAGTACGCGGTGACGGAAAGGACGAATGAAAGGGGTAATGCAGCCGATTTAATTCAATCAACTGATTTTCTCCTCGTTCCACAACCCTCCTCCTCCTCCTCCTCTCTTCCCTTCCCTCTTGAGTTATTTCCCCCCTTTCGTGCTCGTCGTCACGGCCGTCTTTCACCCACCACCCACTGGGGCAAATCCAAGAATAGAGGCAAGAAGGATGCGGACAGGCAGAGGAGGAGTAGGTCGATAATGCAGTGAACACTAATGGCGAACGTGCAGGCGCGCTTGTTTTCTTTTCTTTTCCCCCCTCTCTTTGTGTGCGTGTGTGTGTGTGTGTGCGCGCGCGCGTGCTGCCAGTTAGATTCGCTTGTTTTCCCCTCCCCATTGGCACAAGTGATGGAAGAGGCGGCAGAAGAAGAACAGGAAGAGGAGCAACAATTTGCATCTGCGGCAGCCGAAAACAACAACAACAGCAACAGCAACCACAACCCCCACCTCCCCCCTCCCCCCCCCCCAAAAAAAAGGGCACGAGAGACGGAGGGAAACGCATAGGCGATAAATCCAGAGAAGAGTGACAGAGCAGGGAGCAAGGGCCAGATAACACGTCACATGACAGACAGTAGAGTTCATTTCAAGAACAACAACAACAACAAGAAACGTCACTGCATGCGAACGCCATGGTGCCCCCTTCACTCCCCTCGCCATCATCACACAAGCACGCACTCTATATCACTCACTCTCACTCTCTCTCTCACTCTCACGCTCTAGTGAAGATGGCGGGTGAGTATTTACGGATGCCCATGAGTGAAAAAGAAGATAGTAAAACAACACCCCCCAGATAAATGAACGAAAAGGCAAAAGACATTTATCCAATATATATATATATATATATATGATCGCTACTCTTTAAAAGGCTGAAGCAACCCAGAACACTCAGTTGTGATGAGATGACTTGGAATTGCCGTGGACTCGGCGCCGCACTCACCGCATTGAGTGTGGGATACACGAGTCTTACAGCCGTTGTTGTTGTTATTGTTGTTGTTGTTCTTCCCACAGTTGCTGCCTTGGAAAAAGCGCGCTGCAGCATCCAAGCGACACCGCTGGCGTGGGTGGGCAATCACCACACTACAAACTCTTTGCATTTCCCCCCCAGATACTGTAGGATCATCTTCCGAGAAAAGTTTCTTCCGGCATAATTCGTACACAAAGGCTTTGTGATCGTTTATTCCACCGACGAGAGTCATCGACGACGACGACGACGACGAGGGAAGGCCTTGATTCTGTGCAGAGAATGGGTCAGAGAGGGCAGGCAGCGATCGCTGCGAATTTATCAGCTGTAGTTCGCCACCATCGTTGCCGAGCAACATAGCGTCGCCGCATGTATCACTAACATCGCCGCATGGAGCAACATCACCATGGTTGGATGCTCCCAAGCTCGCAGGGGGCATCTGAGACTGCAGTGCCGATGAGCTGACGTGCTGACTCCAGCATGGCGGCGTGGATGGAAACACCGCGAGTGGCGGCGTCCACGTTATCCTCGTGTGCCCTGAAATGAAGGGGTGCTTCAGCAGCTCTGCCACAGAGGGGCGCAGATTGTGATCCATCTGGAGTGCAGACTCAAGAAAGTTGAGTAGTGCCGGGCTGCCCCCGCGTTCACGCACGCGATTCAAACTTGGACCATCGGTGGCATTGCCGATGTGCCACACAATAGAAAGCGGGGGCAGACCATGGAGTTCTTCCCAGGGCGGAGCACCCACCGCCATCTCGTACACCATGCAGCCCAGTGCCCACACATCCGAGGAAAAAGTGGTTTCCTGCTTCCAGATCAGTTCTGGGCTCATGTAGATTGGAGTTCCAGAGAGCTTCTTTTCGTCGCCGCCATCCCCATCGCAATTCTCTTGGGATTTAGAATCAGCAGCGCAAATGGTTTGCGCAAAGCGACTAGTACCAAAATCGCTAATTTTGACATCTCCCCTCTCAGACATGAGCACGTTAGCACTCTTGAGATCACCGTGAACCACACCACGTGTCTGAAGATACTCCATGCCCTGCAGTACTTGCAGCGTATACAGACGAATAACGTGCTCATGAAAGGCCCCAAAATTTTTGATGAGATCCTTTAGAGTGCCACCGGCGACGTACTCCAAAATGATGCACAGACCCTCTGGCACTTTTTGTACGCCGAGGCATTGCACGATGCGATGGTGTACAAGGCGCACGAGGAAATGCAGCTCCCGTAGAGATTCATCTAGACCATAAAGGTGTTCCTGACAATTGCTCCTCAGCTCTGCTGGCCTTTCCTCGAAAGGACACGATGAGTTGCAGCATCCACGCTTTGAAGCGCTGCTAGACAGAGAGACAGAGTTGTCATGGGCCAGTACCTTTAACGCGACCATTCTTCCCGTGTCAAGATCGATACCGGCGTACACCACACTGCTCGAGCCATACCCGATAGGACGACCTCGTTGAAAGCGATGAGACCGAAAGGGAGATGGCAGAAACTGCCGCAAGGCACTGACATGATCCTTTTCCATGACTGGGCCTGGCACCCGCTGCTGCTGCCCTATTTGTTCTGGAAGGAACGATGCTGTGGGGGCGTTCGGCACTAAGGAGTTCGGCACCGCCGAATGATAGGCATGAAAGGAAAAGATCTCAACATATGAGCGGATTTGGGGAAGAGCACCCAAGATTTTCTCTTGACCCACGGCGACGGTCGACGAGGCGTTTACAGGCATTTCACGCCTCTCTTCTTCCACCTCTTCGTCGCGTGATATCTTGGCGGGAAGCGAGACAACGCCAATATCATCTCCGCTATAAAGTTGGCACCGCCGACCTTTTCCCACCATTGTGTCGTTCACATATGTGCCGTTGCTACTCAAATCTTCAAGGTACACCTTCACGTTTGAAGCACCGTGACGCAGAAGCTCCGGGAATCTCGTGTTCTCATTCCCGTCACGGTCCGAGAAGCAAGAAGTCCCACCACCTCGCGACTCCATGGGTGCCCTCGAATTTCGCGGTCGGGAGTGTCGACGACAAAACCGAACACCGCCATTACCACCATCATCATCATCATCACCATCATCATCATCGCTGCAGCGGCGAGGCAGCCCGCCGGGTGAAGGCACACAGACCTCAACGGAGAGAGTGAGGGCCAAATGAACCGCGCTAATCCGGGGATCATCCAAAACGACATCGCATTCATGAGAACGCCCAATTGTGATCCGCTGCTTGTCTGACGGGAACGGCACATGGCGCTTGTCTGAAAGGAGGAGGCCCCATGGGCACTCGGTCGAGACAGAGAGAGCCCCAGCAGCGGTGACCTCAACAATGGTGCGCTGGGTGTCTGTCTGAACATCAGATGTCGCGCCATCCTCGGAGCACCGGCCTTGCATTGCTCTCTCGTGGCAATTATGCTTATATATATATATATATATATGTGATTAAAAAAACACAGAGAAATATGAATATACGATAACGTCACTTTAGATAAATTAGAGCTTCTTCCTCCGTCCTTTCGTCCCTCTCGTCCTTTACCTTCATCAATTTCGGGGACGAGAGGAGAGGAGGAGGAGGAGGAGGAGGAGGGGGGAGGTGAAAGTTACGAAGACGAGGCAGCGACAAGCACCACGCAAAGAGGCAGGGGGAATGATGGCCAAAGTAATGCCGAGGAGCACCACAAGAACAACTTCACCCAACACAAACACACAAAGACATGTATGTATATACTTATACGAGTATATGCGCTTGATGATGACAATAGGAGCTCTGCTTGCGCAAATTGCAACACTTCTTATACTTTTCTAAACGGGTGGTACGCCGGTTCCTGCGCGTAGTGACGTTCCTCCTCGTGAAGCCGACCTTCCTCAATCTCGAGTGGAAGCAAACCGCGCTCCGCCCACTGCTGCTCACGAAATGCGGCGTCTGTGTCGTATCTTTCCCGAAACTCCTGGTCCTTGCAGAGGTCGAGGATGAGTTGCTGCCGCGCGAGGGCTTTCTTCTGCAGCGCCACGTACGCCTCCCATGCCTCGCCCTCCACTCCTGTCACTGGAGCTGCCTCACGTATCTCACCATGCCGTTCCTCCAGATTCCGCCTGCACTGCTCCGTGAGGTCCTCCACGCGGTACGAATCCACAAAGGGAAATGACGGATCCGCGTCAGTGCCAAACTCCATCGCGTCCGTTGGACGCACCGTCGGCGGATACTCCGCCTGCTGTGCTCGAAGCTGTGGCACATCGAGGCCGTACCCTGGATCATAGCCAGAAACAGGTGGGGTCAACGAGGGGTGTCGATAGTTGCAGGGCGGCTGTTCCGACGACAGGAGCAACGCCTCCTCGCGTTCCTGCTCCATGCCAAGCCGCTCCATCACTTCCAGTGCCTCCGTCATGCGTTGGGAGAGACGCGAGATGCGCTTGGCAAATATTTTTTCGTTGATGGCGCAGTACCGATCAAATGCAAGTGCAGTCCGGCGTTCGTTAGTCACGTCATGTTGCCGCTTTCGACTGTCATTGCAGTGCCGCTTCTCGTGCAAGTACTCCATCGCCGCCTGCGCCCACTTCTCGTCGCTTCCCACTTTTCCCATGCTTGCCATGAAGCCCGCCGCGGTTTGCTTCTTCTGCAACAGCAGAGAGCGGCAGCCCACCCACTGACACGTCAGCACCATCTCGCCCCTACCTCCCCCCTGCAGCATGGATCAAAGAGCATGCGTTGTATACATATGCGCACATAAGTGTACACATATAACAATGCAAGAAGAGAAGGGAGAGTAAAATGCAGATGAAATACAGTGTGCAGCAGCAGCGTTGACACGACTCGGGCAAATACGGATACCCAGAGGCCCACAAGTATATATATATATATATATATATATATATATATATATATGTACGTACACATAACTGTGTACATGCATCTTGCAGAAAAACGAAAAAGGTTTTCTGCCAATAAAAATTTCACATCGCCACGATGCCGAATCACTCTTAACCACCTCCCTGCACACCACACACACACACACACACACTGTCACACACACATTGGGGCGGGTATGTGGCTCGCCTCTACAAGAACGGCACCACCTCCACCTCCACCTCGTCTGGCATTGGCAGCAAACAACACAGATGAGTTCCTTGGTGTATAAATCCGCATTTCGATTGCTTTATTTTCTTTTGCCCCTTTTTGTGCTACATGGCGCGCATGGAAAGTCAAACCACACACCACACACACACGCAGAAAAAAAAAAAAGCAACAACAAACAACAGCAACCGAAACGCACAGAAGCGAAGAGGTGACAAGTAAAACAAACAAACAACAAAGAACGAGGCAGAAGCGTCGTGGTGGTGGTGGTGGTGGTAATAATGTGCGTGGAGTGTTCGTCTGCGTGTGTGTGTGTGTGTGTGTGTGTGTGCGACAAAACAAAACAAAAACGCCAGAGACAACCAAACAACAGAATATGATGTGAGCATCATAAAAGAAACAACAACAACAACAACAGAAAGAAAGAAAGAAAAAAAAGGACAGACAAGTAAATGCAGAGCAAAGAAGCAGGAGTGGGAGTGGATGCTCAAGCGCTTTGCCGTGCGATGACAATGCAGACTCTACAACCCACTTCATGGTTCCCGTTTCAACCAAACGCACACACACCAAAAGAAAAAAAAAATCCCCTCCGTCCCTCAAAACAACAACAACAACAAACACATATACGCATGTATAGTAGTAGTAGTAGTAGTAGTAATAATAATAATAATACAATATACCACTGTATATGCATGGGGTTGCACACGTGTGGAGATGGTGACGGCGACTGTAAACGATGACGGGAAGGGCGGTGTGGAGGTGGGAGGCAATCCAAATGATACAAACCGCCCCTCCCCCTCCTCCTCCTCCTCCACCACATCCCACCGCACTTTTCGCACTTCTTGTTCTTTGTTTGTTTCTTTCATGTACTTCTTTCGCCTATTCACTCTTCGTCCTCTCGGCTGCTTCTTTATTCGCTCCACTGCACCACCGCTACTACCACCATCGCTCCCTTTTCATTCGCCTCAAATTTCGCCTGGTCCAATCACTGCAGACGCCATTATTCATCATCTCCACGCTTGTGTGTATGTGTGTGTGGTTCCCATTTGAAGATGCGTTTCTGCTTTTTTTTTTTTTTTTTTCTTTTCGTTCATTTCGTTTTCTTTTTTAAAAATTCTTTTGCTTTGAAAATAAAACATCTTCCTGCCGCGGCCCCTCTTACTCATGTACTCCCGGGCGGGGCGCTACTCTGCGGAGCCTAACAATTCGTCGAATAGACCATTCTTCATTTCCCGCGATTCAGCCTTCTCAATGGTCTGCTGCGCCGTGCGACCCTCACCAGTGACCCCGACAGACGGAAGCGCCGACCCACAAGACTGCTGCTGCTGCTCCTGTTGGCGTGGGGCCGTCTTTGGGTTGTCCTTGTGATACTTCACACTCTCATCGTGCACCGCCCGCTTGACGTCCAACACGGTCTTTTGTTCCTCCTCATCGAACTTGAAGAGCGGGACAGAAGTGTGTTCATCGCGCTCGTCGTACAGTTCCGCTAGAAACGGGTGCTTGAGCGCTTCGTCCACGGTGATGCGCTTATTTGGGTGAAAGACAAGCATGCGTTGCAGCAGATCTAGCGCATCCTTTGTTGCGTTGGGATATTTGGCGCGCCAGTCCGGTGGTTGGCGTTGCGACTTCTTCTTGAGATACTTCTGCGCCGCAAGCGATCCGACACTGTTTATGTCTTCCTCCGACGGCGTCCCAATCAGCTCAATGATTTTATCCAGCTGATTTACGCGATCCTTGCCCTGAAACAGCGGCCGCGAGCCGAGCAACTCACCGAGGATGCTACCGACGCCCCAGACATCAATCTGCGCGGTGTAGTTCCTATCCTCCATCACCAGCTCCGGGGCGCGGTACCAACGCATTGTCACATAATCCGTCATATACTCCCCTTGATCGTTTTCCTCCTTTGCAAGGCCAAAATCGCATATCTTAAGGTCGCAATTTTGGTTCACTAGAATGTTGGCAGGCGTGATGTCGCGGTGGATCACCCCAGCGGAGTGAATCACCTTCAAGGCATGCAGGATTTGGTATATGAAGAATTGAATGTGAGCCTCCGTCAAGATCTGGCCGGTACGAAGCACCTGCTTCAGGTCAGTCTCCATGATGTCCATGACAATGTACAAGTGCTCATACGTGTCGCGGTCGCTTGGGGTGAGGATGTTACGCAGACCAATGATGTTCTCATCATTGAAGTGCGCCAGTAGTTTGATCTCGCGCAGAATTCGCTTCGCCAAAATCAACTCCTCAAAAATTTCCTTGTTAACGCGCTTGATTGCCACAAGCTCGTTAGTCAGCATGTCCCTCGCGCGTATGACCACTCCATATGAGCCGGCACCAATGATCTTTTCCAACACGTAGCGATTGTCCAGATTGTTTACCTCCTCCTGCAGCTCGACCAAATTACGCGAATTTTGACTCATGGTGATTATCCCTGTTCGCTGCCGTTGCTATTCACACAAAGGCTCCACCTCCTCCTCCCCGTACGGCGGGAGCCAGTGATGAACCTGAGCACCGGCCAATCGTAAGCAGACCTCCCCCACCCACCCACCCCGCCTTTTCCTTTTGTTTTGTCTTTCCCACTCTCTTTTCAGTCTTCTTCCCCTTTTGCTGGCCGTGTCTTGTTTCCCCCCACCCCCCCCCCCAAACCCCCTTTCTTCTTACTGTATTGTTCCCGTTGATTTCCCTTGATTCCAGAAAACAAACAAACAACAACAACAACAAAAGAACAGCAGCAGCAGCAGCAGGAGGAAAAGCGATACAAAAGAGAAGCATATTCGGCCAGAGATCCCCTGTTACTCTCCCGTCATCAAAGTAACCACCACCACCATCACCACCACCAGTGGCAGCGACAGGAACAACAAGGGGGAGTACGAGGCATGGACGTTGCGGTCGTTCGCCATGTCGTCATGTCGTCATTGTCGCTGTCCTCGTCTGATTACCTTCACGCTTCAAACAATACACCGTATTAGTCCAATCATTTGCATCTTCTTCTTCTTCCTCTTCTTCCCTCCTCCCTCTCCCCCCCCCCCCCCCCTCTCTCGTGGTGCAAGCAATACCAGAGAGGGAGAGAGAGAGGTGCACCAACGTCTACAGAGACACCTTTCTGGTGGTTGATGGCAACGACGCCTGCGGGTCACAGACGCCACCCCCACCCCACCCTTACGACGCGGATTGGGGCAGTTTTATTCGAGGAACACCAAAAAGAAAAAGAAGCAGCGACAGAAGAAAACAACCAACAAAAATAATTAGAAAACAACAACAACAACACTCGTCTTCAACGAGCACAATATTATGCAAGCTGCTTCCCACACATACACTAACACACTTCCCCTCGCTGCCTGTTCAAAATCTTGCTAGATCATCTAATTAGACGTTAAAAACAAAACAAAACATGCCATTGTGTCGTTTTCCTCCTCATTGTTATAGCTTCCCATTTCTTTTTTTTTTTTGTCTCCCGCCATCCATTCGGTTCACACACACGGACACACGGACACCTCTCGCTCTTTTTCTCCCCCTACTGCGTCTGCGCTTGAGCACATGCGGGGTCTTGCCATACCTAAAAGTGGGGTTGGAGTGTGTGAGGGAGCGACATCAATCCGAATCGCTTGTGCTTGGAGTCACTGTTGGGAGATGCTGTGCCTGTCTCTTCGCAATCCTTTCTGGTGCAACAGCAGCAGGAGGAGGAATGGTGGTAGAAACAGGAGCCCCTCGCTGCCTTGTGTAGACTTTGGTTAGGGGCACATCATCGCTGTCAGAGGACGAGCTCGACGGAGGTCGCGTGTTCACGCGGGTCTTCGGTGAGTTGCCAACCGCGACGAGAGACGAACTCTTCCGAGTTGCCACTGCAGACGCATCTACCAGACTGGTGGCGACCGACGCACCGTTCCCTGATGCACGATGCGTCACAGTATCTTGTGCACTGTCCTTTCCGTTCTGCACGTCCTTCTTGTCCCCCGTTTCGTGCCGCGACGCGGCAGCGTCGTTTTCTGCAGTCATTTTCGGCTGACTCTTTAGGGACCGCGAACGCTTCTTTGCGTCTCTTGCAGCAACCACTGCTTGTGCACCCAATGAAGTTGCCGCTTCATAACCCTCAACTCTCATCTTTTGTGGGAGCTTAGAGCCGTTGTGGGTGTCCCTCGCGGCAGCAGCCTCCACCGGCAACTCCTCTCGTGGTTGACGGGAGGGTGGCGCACTACGTTGCCTCGCGGTGCTGCTGCTGCTAGTGTGCCCGTTCCCAGAATTCCTTTCCGCCACGAAGACGAGCTCGTAATGGCCACCTGGTGTCACAATGACGTTTCCCTCCGCATCGTACGGCAGCAGCAGGTGCCCGCTTTCGGTTTCCCGGAGAGCAAGGGAGCCACCTTGCTTTATTCCACCAAACGCATAACTGGGGTTGAAGACGTTTTGCAGTCCCGAGGCGAGCCGTATCGCTAAACCATCGATAATGATGATAGACATCACGCCCCACTAGAGGGTAGAGAACGACTAGTTGGCGCTAATGCACAAGCACAAGAAAAGAATGAATAGATGCAGAGGTGATTTCTCGAGGGTCGCCAAAAGCGACCACAGCACTACCGTAGACACATACACACACACACACACACACACTCTCTCTCTCTCTCTCTCTCCCCTCATATACCGACAAATAGACAGACGGAGGGGGTCTCATCATTCCACTAAAACTTCACGCCCAGCGGTGTCACCCCCTTTCACGACGCGAGCTCTCATTAATATATTTGTGCCATCAAAACTTTGCTGTCTGTTTGCTTCACTGCTGTGCTGTAGGAAGGCATCAGTAGGGGAAAGAGGTTCCACGAAAAGTTGAACGTCCGCAGCCGCCGCATGCCACACTGGAAGACCGAGAGGCCTTAACGCCCCGCGTTGGTAGTGTACATTTGTGCACCCATTTACAAAAACCGCAGCCATGCTACCCCCAGCATGCGGCCCGTGACCACCAAGGGGGGCGTCACACGTCTGCTGACCGCACCTTGACCCGTCGTCTGGCGCGCCCCGCCATCCATTGCCAATGATGATCGCATTGCGCACTTCTCGCACAAGTTCAGCAGCCATCCAATGGCGCGCGTGACCTCCTGCACCGCACGCAGGGTGCTCCCAAAGACGAGCCAGACTGTCCACAGCAACCAGAACACGACGCCGCCGCTCGTGGTGACCCTCTCTGTAGTATTCCACAGAGTAAAGAAAACGGAAGAACGCCAACAGGTCGTTTGGAGACATGAAGAAAAGCACCTTCACCTTCTGCAGTAGCAGCTCCTCCAGCCGCTCCAGGTGATCGCCACCCTGAACGCGACTCGCTGATGCAGACACGAGAGCCTCCCGCAGCAGCCCGCGCAAGTGACCTGCTCTGAGAGATGACGGGTCCGAAAGAAGAAGAAATACACACCAGTCACGTGGTCTATCATCATCATCCAGTGCTTGTACCTCTTCTTTTTTTTCCTGCGACTGCTGCTGGTCTGAAGCAGCACCACCGTTTCTCGCCATTGTCCACTCCATTCCCCCACGGACAGCAAACGATGTCACCATTTGTCGCACAAGGCGAGACTTTCCCGCTGCTGGTGGCCCGAATATTTCAAACATTGTTCCGAACGCCACTCCGCCGTCTGGAAGGAGCCGGTCAATGGAAGCATTCCCGGTGGAGAATACCCCGTCCCGACCAAAACAACGGCGGACATCTGAGGACGACAGCGGCAACGAATCCAGTGCAGCGAGCCGCCTTGAAATACATTCGGCTGTTAAGCCCTCCCACGGAGGGGGGCAAACAGTCATTGGGGACGCTCAGGCTCGTCACTCCCACCACCCCCCGTCTGCGTCTATCGCTTTCTCTTGGCCTCCGACTTTTCACAACGGCTCGGATTGTTGTTCTAGAGGCACCACCACCACCACCACCACCACCACTTCCTCCTCCGGTCGCTTTTTTTTTCTTTTTTTTTGCCTTTTCTCCGGATAGCCTATCAACTTATCTCGGTTTTGCCTGACTTACATTTCTTACAGGCGATAGATGAGAAGGGAGGGGAGGGGTGGGGTCGAAGTATATACATCACCGACAACACTGCGCCATTGCAAGCAGCGTTCCTCATCAATACAACAGAGCATGCTTTACTCTACATGTCATCGCCCGCGGCAGCTTTCTATTCACCCTTCTCTACCTCACCATCACCTGACATTTGCTCCTATCTACGACTTGTATCGCCAGAATGCGGCTGCTACCGTCATTGCCACACGCACCACGGCGAATAGGAGAAGAGAGGCATATGGCCAGGCCCGAATCCAAGAATGCACGTCCAATTGCGTGATCACTGCGCCGAGTGAAATTGATGAGAGCAGCAGCATCGTCTCCACCAGCGGACATGGTACATCTTCCCACCTTTTCCACAGTTTGCGCACGGACAACTCCCTGACATTCCCAGCTTCCTTCAGCAACACCTGACAAATATCCGCCCAATTCATCGGCATTGTGACGCTCAACAGGAGGCCGAACATGAAGGTCATCACCGATGTCCATATTTTTTCGACAGGTGCATAGGATAGAGCGAACACGCCATACCATATAAGCGCCTCGCGCAGGTGCGAAGTGATTGTGTCTCGCATCAAACAGGCTTCAACGTGCTTTATAAAGAATGCAGCAAGCAGGCGGTAATGAGCAAACCAAAGAGAGAGAGAGAAAGGACAGTGCGGCATCACACACACACACACATACATACATACATAGACGGACAAACAGACCACGGAAACAGGAAGCAACGTTACTCCACACAGTATTACTCTCTTTTCCGTGCTACTTTTTTTGCTCGGTGTGCTCTGCGGCGCTGCTACGGCGCTGGATGGCACGCTTCTCAAGAAAGAGAGGCTCCGCTGCGTACAGCCTGTTCACGAGCGCCATGCGCCGCATCTCATTCAGTTTATTCCTACCTTCATGAGCGAGGAATTGCCGCTGCTCCTCTACACTCCTGCTTTCCATCGCCGTGAATTGATCCTTCACATGACGCACAAAGTAGTTGCGAAAGTTATAGTCGGAAAACATCTTTGCGGCGCGGAGCATCTTCGTGCGAAGGCGCGCCATGGACTGTTGCATCGATGCGGACATTTTCTGTCGATGCTCTACGCGACCCTTTCCGTTTCACTGCTTTGGCTCCTGTCCTCTACTGGCAGAGATGAGTTGACAAAAAGTAAACCGAAAAGATGTCTGCCTATGCACGCAGCTTGTGATTCTTGCGAACCGATAGAGAGAAGGGATGAAGAGAAGGTGTTCGGTATGGCAATGGACACCCGGGTGTCATCACCCACCCACGCACACGGACGGACGGACGGTCAGAGAAAAAGAAGGAGGTGGGATGCAAGGGAGAAGGCGGGACAAAACCAGAGAGAAAAGCGCACTTCAGTGCCTGCACCATCTGGTGATATTTCCATTCATGCCCCTCCATGTGCCACACATTCAGATAATGTTGACTGTCGTGCTCTTGCCGCCGCCGCCGCCGCTATGACCACTAATACTGAAGCTTTCACTGGCGCGACGTGCAACGACGCCCATAACAGCGAAGAAGAGAACGAAGATGAGGAGCAGGCCAAGCAAGAGGGCAAAGACATCTACGCCCTTCATTGCGGCTGGAGCCTGGAGGAGTTGCGTCAAGAGTAAAGCTAGAAACAAACAAACAAAAAAATAAGGGCAACGTGCAGCCTTGTGTGGCAGACGTCTCGTCAGCGCGTCCTCCTTTCCACTTTGCGTTCTCCACGAAGTTCTTTTTTTTTTTCCCCCTTTTGAATTGATTTGTGCTCTTTTCTCACACCGTATTGCTGTTGATCGAGTATAACAGATGAATGTACAGAGAGAGAGAGAGAAAGACAGATGTAGAAGAGAAGAGAAGAGATTCGTGGTGGTGTATACACAAATGACGCCGAGGAGTTGGTGGCAAAAGGAGATGCAGAGAAATATGCACTCACTCACTCACTCACTCACTCACACTGTCGGTCTGCATTTCTCTTATGTTACGCGGTTCTTTTTCCTTTTTCTTTTTTCTTTTTTTTTCCTTTTGTGTGTACGTGTCAGCGAGACGAATGCTGCACGCGTTCATTTATTCAGTTGTTTTCACCCACTACGCCTGTGACAATACTGTCATCGTGCACACTACGTGAGTTTTGCCTCATTGCGGAGATACTCGCCAACGTCCGCCTCATGAAAGAGCACCGTGCTGTTCATCTCACACTTCCTGCATTCCAGCGTACCCAGCGCGGCGACGCCAAATCCAAGTGGCACATCCCCCATCGAGAAGACGGCGACCTTCTGATATTTTGGCGTTGCCTCCGTGATGCGACCGAGACCAGCGCGCGTGACGTGACCGCCGTATAGAAACTTCTGCTCCTGACTCGGCTTCACCCACACCTTAAAGAGCGAGTACTGGGCAATGTAGTCGAGCGCTGTCACCTGAATGCGGATGTGTCCGTTGTGTGTCACCTTAGCGAAGAGCACGCCGATACCCATCAGGTTGGACTTTGAGACGCAGCTGGCCAACCGGGCGAGGCGGAGCGGCATGTACCAGATGCGGCCCTTGTGCAGCCGGAATACATGCTCCTGCTGACCCCCCTCTTCGCTACTTTCGCCTTTGCGCTGCAGCAGGTGCGTGGTGTTGGGCCCAATGTACAGCGCCAGCTTTTCAAACAGCTTTTTCGTCTCTTCTTCTGTCAGCGGTCGCATGGGTCTACAAGCGGGAGGGAGAATGTCCTTGTCACACAGACAAACACACAAAAGGAAAAAAAAAAAAAACGAGAGAGCAGCACTTCAAGGCATGCAGAGCCTGTGAAAGGAAAGACGAAGGCAACGCCATTCTCACACACGTACATGTGCATATATATAAACACTGATAGAAACAACAGCCAATCCATCAGCGAAAGCAGTAGGGAGTAAAAACACGAGAAAGGGGGAAAGACAAGGGAGCAGCATTCACATCAAATAGCAACTACTCTGCTTTTCTTGCGCCTTCTTCAACTCGGCAACGCCGCTCTTCATGCCCGTGAGACTCTGCTGCAGATTAAAGTCAATTCGGTCCAAGACGGAGCCTTGTTCCACTACCATCGAGCCCAGGTCGTTGAACATCGTGTGCAGCTCCGTGACACTCGTCAGTATCTCCTGAATCTCGCGGCTGACTTGCTGCTGCTTTGCTTCCTCAACGAGCAGCTCCTGAATATCCACCTGCGTGTAGCCGAGCTCAAGGTAATGGGCGATTTTTTCCTCCTCCTCCATCCGCTCGTGCGCCTCGTGGGAGCCAAACTTCCTGTAGCGCTGAACCATCGTCTCACATCGCTTCAGCTGCGACGCATAGAGCTCCTGACCCTCCCTGAATTTCTGAATGGTCTCTGACAGACGCGAGGAGAGATACTTTTTAGCGTTCGCCAACGCCTGCTGTTCATCGCCGTTTATCGGTTCCTGTGGACGCATGCCAGACAAAATCATGCGCTCCAGTTCGCGAAGAAGTTTCTGTACATCCTGGGCGCTCTGTTCGATTTGCTGCTGCTGCCTTTTTTCCTGCTCTTCGTCGAGGAGAAACTTGGGTTGAAGAAATCCGCGCTGCTCTTCACGCAGGCGGGAAATCTTGGCTTGAATCGTGCTTTCCAGTTTAAGAAAGTGGTGCATCGCTCGAATCCACGGGGGAATCATGCAGTCGTGTATCTCACCCGTTTTGTCACCGTTTTCCGCGACCGTTGCCAGCGCTGCCGACGATGCAGTTGTTGTCGTTCCATTCTGCCGCTGTCGCGATTCACCCAGCCATTCTGCTTGCGCCTGTGCCGCCCTACGAAGGGCCGAAAACTCCGGAAACTTGTCTCTAGTGAACAGTTGCGATGAGGAGCTCATGAGCCGCCCAACCGCATCGAAGTCCAAAGGACTAAAAACTAGAGTGCACGACGAGAGGGTGGGTGTATAATATCTACCTTCCTTTCCCACACAATAATAGCAGAAAAAAGAATGAAAACGGTGAGGGAAAAGTGTATTCCGTGCTCTTGTAATAAGAGCGGTGAATGCACACCTCCCCGGAAGACAATTACAAAATTTCAAGATTTTCTTCTCGACCATCGATTACTGGCGAAAAGAAAGTGCCGAAGGCGCCCTTCGCAAGTGCCGCCTCTCCCTCCGCGATGTCTCATGCGGTCGGCCCTGCCACCGCGTGAAACGCCATTCGCTGGATTTTTGCACTGAACTCGCGTAATTCCACGTGGCGTTGATCCATTGTTGCCGCACAACGTTGTCGACGGCGGATGCTTCTTTCACCAGGGGCGTCCGAATGCGCGTTCCCCCTTGGCCTTACATAATATGCATGGCGGTGGTGTTCCCCTCGTCTATGTGCAAAGGAGCTCCAAAATTCCCTCGAAAAGCATGCGGTGATAACTGTGCTGCGCGCGCCTCTGCTTGGGATGTCAAGTGCAGCTCTTGCT